>NQII01007331.1:0-97553 GCA_002778355.1 Clitarchus hookeri | reverse complement strand
CGGAGTTGTGTTTTGTGATGAGACCAGATTCTGCCTTGGCGCCAGTGACGGCCATTTGCGAGTGCGGCGTCGACCAGGAGAGCGGCAACAACCAGAATGTATACGCCAGCGACATACAGGACCAACTCCTGGCATCATGGACTGAGTAAAAATAGCCTACAATGCCCTCACGCCTCTGGTGTTTATCGAGGGGACACTGGACAGTGAACGCTACATCTAGAACATCATTTAGTAAATTTTGTTGCCGTTCCTACAATGCGAAGAAGATGTCGTCTTCCGCCAGGACAATACCCGGGTACACACGTCTCGTGTTACCCAACGCGCTATTAACGGTGTTCGTCAACTCCCCTGGTCAGAACGATCACCCAACCTGTCCTGTATTGAACATATGTGGGATATTATGGGAGAGCGTTTGGTGAGATCTGCAATACCGGCAACAAATCTCCACCAATTGCAACAACAGGGGGAATTAGCATGGAACACTATTCCCCAATATATCAGACCCCTTTATGATCGTCTCTACGCACAACTGCAGGACTTCATCGTCGCTAAAAGAGACTACACAAGATACTGACATTGTTATTAAAGATACACTGTACCCTATGTCTATAGTTGTGCGATCCTGTATAATTATGCAATAAAACATTCATTCATGTGGGACCATTGCGTTCGAGTGTTAATTTTCCATTTTTCACAAGCGTATTTGTAGCATATTGAGTGGTTTAATGTATATAATAACAATTTTATTAATCATGTTGACTAACTAATCAGAATTAATATTAAAATTACAATATCAAGGCTGCATATACAAATATAAACACGTAATCTACATACAATATGAGCTGAATTTGGAAAGAGAAAAGTAACTGAAAGACGAAATACTTCGCAAAGAAATAATATGAAATAACAGTTCATCGTAACATAAAAAATTCGTTTCATAAATAATTTAGGTGTAAAAAATACTATGTACGACTAAGCGGTAAACGATCGCTCAGTTAATTGATAATCGTGTAATTTTTTTCACAAAATAATTTTTAGCTGTGACAACTTTTATAGATAATGCAAAGAAAACTAAAATATAATGTTAATGGGGAGTAACAAAAATTACAGTATAATTGTTTAGGAAGCTGTAAAAGGAATGATAAAATAAATAAAAAGATGATAAATGAGAGGTTTACAAATGTTCAGTTACATTAGGAGAAGTATATAGAAAAAAAGTTATATTTATATGCAAATGTAAAATTTTATTTCTTTTTTTAAGCTGTATGCTTTTTAGTCGCGACAAAAAAAATGCGCTAACCTATGTTTCGATGAAAATTTAAGACGTTGCTATAAGCAGCGATGTAGTTAAAAGAATTTCACTTTCCTATGATGTGTTTCAGTTACTGGTTTTTCGTTTCAGCGGTTACTGCAGCATTACCTTTGTTGTACGGACTGCACGAAATCATCATGCACATGGAAACCTTTGCAGAAACTCACGTCCCATTGGCTAATGCGCTCTTCTCTGGTCCTCTTTCGTCTTGTCCTCCCCAGAACAGGCTTCACCCCCCTACCTCCTCAAACAACNGCCCACAAACAAACAAGGATCATCACAGTTGTTTTCTATGTATAACCTCCTTAGCTTAAACACATATTTGGCAGTGAACCACTTCTGATAACTTTAATAAATAGGTAGTTCACTCTCTATAAATATTCTCAGTACTAATTGAATTTTTTTATAATGAAGATCTTCCGCTTGAATGTTTATTTCCGCTTTTCAGTGTTGTCTACCAAAGTTAATACAGTTTAAACGCTGCAGCCCCGTATATCATCTGTACCGCTTGCCGCTGCTGGAGTCACCAGACTGCCACAAACACCTATGTACTTCTACTTCATTTTTTCGTGAAGTAATTAGCCTACATAAATTACCAATGTTGCAAACCTAACATTCTAAGCATTTCCATATTTCAGGAAGATGACCGTAAGTATCAATTGGAGTTTTAGTTTGTATTGTCTTACTCTATGTATAATACATTATGATAGACGTCTTTAACAATACTTGATTTATGTTGGTTACAGAGTTTCACCATTGAGCATATCAAAATATGAAACTTATTTCTGTTAAGTATCAAAGTATTAAGTTTATTATGAAACTCAATCACACAATGATATAAACCAACTCAAGCATTTCAAAATTATTACAATGTATTACCTCACACAGATAGCCAATCGTTCGTCACGCTTCAGAAGCAATGGTTTCTTGTTAAGGACGCAAATTTTTTCCTTTTTTACTTAAATAAAAGAAAACATGAAATCATTATTTATAAGAGTTATGGGCATCAATTATCAGTGAGAACAGAATTCAACACTTAAAGGTATCACAAAATTCCAAAGCCCACATTCCGTAAAATGTTGTTTATACTCAAATAATTTCAAATCTTCAAATTATCGAACTTCTGACAATAATGTAGTGGCAGCTTAAAGGAATATGAAAAGGGATCAACAGAGAATACTTTTGAAAGCTTTTTATCTCCGACGAATAGGAACACATCTAAACTATTTGGGGAATACAATTCTTTGTTAATATTTTTTTCTTTTCTAAAAAAATTATATACTCGTGTTGCAAACATGAAAAAATACATTCCTGTTAAAATAACTTTATTTTTTTAAGTAGAAAACCTACGTTAATTGAAGTTAACATCATTTTTTTAAGTAAGAAAAAATATACGTTCATTTAAGTTAATAATTAAATAAATGCTAGCAAATGAAAATAATTTTTTCTTTCTTAAGATAACTGTTGGGTTAGTTTTTTTTTACAGACCAGTACACCGACAAAGGCTTACCTAAATGTAAGTTAATTGCTAATCAATACAAGAAGTAGAATGAGGTGTATTGTGATCAGTAAACTTAACCCAGCAAACAGTGTTTCATGGAAACACTGTTCATATAGCTAGTGGATTCCTACGTAGCAGTATACATGAGGTGGAACAAGTGAATACAAAAAATTTTTAAAAAATCAGACGAATCTTAAAATTTTGAATAAAAATATGTTTTACATAAGTGTTAATACACGCATAATACACAGCAAGTAGATGGGCAACTTCAGTTTTATTTATTTTGTGCCACCACTGGAAATTGGTCAACATTAAAGAATTTTAACTCATGAAATACAAATATATGTCATATGTAGGGTCGTATCTAATTAATGTACACAATATCTGTTTTCATAGTACTGCCTACGTGAAGAATAAATATGAACCCAAACACAATCTTATGTTGCATATTCTCCGCGGAAAAAAAAAATGTTTTGCCAACAGTATTGATTAGCTCTCCACAGAAAGCAGAATCTTTATGTATCAACTCATTTCAGGCAGCATCTTGTACACTTGCATTATACCGAAACCGTCATACACCAAAATGTTACTTAGAGGTAAAAAAAAAAAAAAAAATTAAAATTATACGTAAAATGTTAACTGGTACAGTTCATTCAAGGTTACTTCCAACTTTTCTGAAGCCCTGCTGAAGTTCTACTTCCAGGATATTCCTACGGATCATGCAAACAATACTTAACCAATTCTATAGAATACACCAAAAGGACAGCGCACCGTATTCATGAGCACACAAAATAATAATATTTTGCATAAGAAACATTTCTTACTAGACACTGCCACCACACCTAGCAAGTTCGTAGCACCCTGTTTTATTCGTACTAATTATAACATCAAATTTTGTAAATTATACATAACATAAATGTAAAAATCAAATTGATACAAAAATACGGTATTTGTATGTTGACACAAGACAAGTATAATGCGCCGTGATACATAACATATTTAGAAAACGACCAACCACGTCATACATGGGCTGATTTTCCAAAGATTGGATTCAAAAAGGTTGAGGAAACCGTGAAAAGACCATACCTGACGTTCTAGTGAAAGGACTGCAAAAGGCCTTATGTTGTCAACGCGGAGTGAGGTTTGGCATTATAATAAAGGAGAGTGATACTATTGGGTTGACGGCCCTACTAATATCCGCGAATTGCCACCCTTAAATCGTCGTGATGTTACACAGTGCCCATCGGCTCTGACCTCCGCGCTGCAGAACATTCCGGAGTATGAGCCATGACCTTGCTGGCTGACAAATCTTCTTGACCTCCTTTCTCGGTGGTGATGTCACATGTTTCCATTCCATGTTTCTGGTAAACCAAAGTCCGCACATATTGTGCACCCATGTTTCATAACCAGTTACGATTTTCCAGGTAGCAGTGATGCAGGTGTGTTAAAGTGGAAAAACCGAACATGTTGTTGTGGGAAATATATTTGCACCCTACGGGCACACATTTTGCGACAGTGTAGATTGTCATGAACGACGTGGTAGGTAACGTCGTATGTAAGGCGTGAGTGGCTAGTGACTTCTCGTTTTGTCCGTCGTCGTTTCTCAGTCAGTTCGTCAAGCTTGACTACTGACGACAGTACTTGGGATGACTGGCCTGTCATTGCGATGTTCTTCGCTAACGCTCTTTTGCCGGCAAACATTCTACTCCGTCCTCTCATGCGCTGCAGACTTACTGCACACTCATCATAAACTTCTCCACCATTTACCTGTGGATCTCGATGGAAAGGGTTTTTAAGAGTATGAGATTGTTACTATAGATGTAGCATACTCTACCGATTTAGTTTGTAATGCGAAATAATAGTCTGGAAAATAACTATGCCATGTAAAAAAATAATTATTCCAAAGTAAATGAGAACTACAGAAATTTTAAATTTTATATCTGCTTACGTACAAATCTCAAAATGAAACCAAATTATTATGTTAGGCTGCTGCTCATATTATTTCCTTATGTTATTAAAATGTCTTGAATAATACTTCATGGAAATATCCTATGTGGTCCGCCCGTAAAATAGCTAGGAGTTAATCATTCACTGTAGGCGAACCAGGTGTCGGATTTCAAATTGGGTAAATAACACTTAACATGGAACTAAATTTTGTGCTAAAATAACTCTTGGTAATTTGTACGAATTAAAATTTAAAGTTATTATTTTCATATTTATGTTAATAAAGCATTAGTAATGTTATTTTTTAAAATATTTGGTATTTTAATGAAGTAATCATCGATATCGTGCCACCGAGGACTCGTGCTGCAAGAACGCGCTGTACCGTAAGTAATTTCCATACCATAAGTAAATCACTTAAAAAAAGTAGATTCCAATAGCATGCATTCGAACATTTCAGCACAAACCTTACATATTGATAGAACCAAGATTATATTGTGAACAGCGATAACACATAAATACAAGAAAATACACTGCCAAACACCAAAATGCAAGTGAATACACCGCCAAAAACAGAAATGCAAGTTAATAAACGACTGAACAAAAAAATTTCAGTTAAAATACAAAATAAAACAAAATTTAGTCAAAATATACTATTTCATCTATGAAACCATGACCATCAATTTGTATCCAAAAATGTATAAACCAAGTGATTAGAAAAAATTAAGTTTTCAGATGATGGGAAGAAAAATAATTATTTTAGGCTTTTGTCTTTTCGGATGAGTGAATAACAGTAACTATCATATACCGTGTGGGTAATGAGAATAGACAAATTAACAGCAAATATAAAAATATTTCGGATTCCAGGATGGAGTGTTTTTTTTTTATCTATAAAACCATATCAAAGCATTTGAGTAAAATTGTGACAAAATTCCGTACTGCCTAGGAACCTGAACACGATTTAGAAAAAAAGTTAAAACCCTAAAAAGTAATTTTTTTAATGCTCTGCATTATCTCAGTTCAAATAATATACTTTCCCTTGTTGACGGAATTGCATAAACATTATAAAACCTTTGTGCAAATATGCATGTAAGTATAAATTATTTATCAACAATATTTAATTACAAAATTTGCACTACAATATTACCGTACAACTTTGGCTCCGATAATGCACTATTTTAGTCATGAAGTTGCAATTTATAAATCATACATAATAGAACCGAAAACATCGAAATTTTGTGTTTTTAAGAACGGAAATTGCCTTAAAATAACACCACAAAATGTTGCCCCTACTTATTGATCCTCAGCGAGATACTTACTTATTTATCTGCTCTCGTACTTTCTGTAAAATATTTGCAATCAAATAGTAACTCAGTTACACCTTTAATGCATATCCTTGGGAATCACTAGATTTTAAGTGATATATATGCGTACAAACCATTATTTCGTGACGAATCCGCAATCAAAATTTACCTGTAGAATTCACTTTCAGCACGTCTATGTATTATAATAGCAGCATTTTGAAAACAAATATAATTATCAACACGCTTTTGTTTGATTATAATTCCGCGTAACTTAGAAAATAATATTTTTGACAACCCTGGGATATTATGAAATTTATCACAATGATATATGGTTCGAGTTTTCCCAATTACTAAGAGTTGTCTTACTAAAGGTGTCCAGCATTGACATAACTACAACTAATGTATATTCAGTTCGTTTCAAATTTAATAAAACTTCATAACTGCGAAAGTAAAGGTGTTTTAAAAAAAATTTCGGTTCATATATTATATTCAAGTACGGTATTTAAAACGAAAAAAAAACAGCGTTATTTTTAAGATTACATCTAAATGCAGCAATACCAGAGAATAATTTCAACATTTTGTCATAACTGCTGTGTGCTCGTTTATGTTTATTAACAAGGCATAGAAATGAAGAAATGTAGGCCACTGCATATCATGCACACAACAACATATTTTATACGTACGTGAAAAGTAAGTCGCAACGCAGCCCGTCAACCTCGTGAAACCACAGGGGAGAGGCCATTTACCGATTTCACAGCTTTGACTTACGCAGGTACACTCGAAAAAAGAGGAGCAGAACGACTAGACACCGGAGCTTATCAAACGCAGATGATAAAATGAATCCGCGGGAAATGCGCTTCGACACACGCCACGTATTTATAAACCCGAACCGATACTGAGAGATCCAGGTAAGACGACACGGATTGAAGAGGTTGTAGGAAAATAAGAATTTCGATGAAGGGGGAGGGGGGGAAGTGGTGGCAATTCATTAGTACAAAAGGAGATGCAACCTTTCCCGCTCGTCTCTAGCAGTACTCTGCCGACAAAGGAATCAAGTTTACCTGCACGAACTTAGGCGCTCCCGGAGCACAGGTAAGCCGATAACACTAGGGTCAGTAGCTTGGTACCTATGTGCCTGCGTTTGCATGAGGGTCTCCGGTAGCCTTTACTGCTAAGGGTGCTGGACACAAAATAAATACACAGTTTTACATTTGTACTAAATACCTACCATTCAACCTCAAGACATCACCGGTACCGATTCTTCCCTTGTACGAAAAAAAAAAAAATCACATATTGGCATCATGGCNGTCATCACCGGTACCGGTTCTTCCCTTGTACGAAAAAAAAAAATCACATATTGGCATCATGGCATATTGAAATCACAATTGCAGTGTTTTTGGGGCGTAGAAATAAAATAAACGAAAACATTTACAGATAATCTAATAAAGGCAACAAAACGCTATGTCGTAATTCATTTCAAGGTATGCTTAGCAAAGTCTATTTTACAAAAAATGGTAGACTACTACAAATTTAAAAATATCCAAATATTTCCTAATTTTTAGCAATTTTTAAGAAATACGAAAATACAGGCTGGGTATAAAAGAATACCCCAAATTCGAAGGTTTATAATATCAAAACCAAACAACCTACAAACTTGATTGATCAATCAAATGAACCGTGGAACCGTGAAGTTTGTTTGCCATCCATNGCGAAGTTTGTTTGCCATACATTCATAAATGTTCAATGTGATCACCACGAGAGACTTGAACGACATCTACGCTATAATAAACTCGTTCCACACTCTTGTCAGCATGTCCGGTGTTACGGTTTGAAAGACGTCCGTGGTTCTAGTTTTGAGGTCGTCAATGTTAGGCGGCAATGGTGTACGAAACACTTGATCCTGTATGTGTCCCAATAGAAAAAATCGCAAGGGGTACGATCCGGGCTTCTTGGTGGCCAGCAATGAAGAGCCTGGTCACCATCTGCTCTTCGACCAATCCAGCGTTGCGGCATATCTCGTTTAGTTATCCGCGTACAGCTAGGTGCCAATGGGGTACTGCACCATCCTGCTGGAAAATGATATCCCCCGCCGCCTTTTCTAACTGAGGAAACAACCACTATGTAAGCATGTCCAAATAAGGGATTAGAGTAAAGGTGTCTTTTGATACAGCGCAAAACACGTTCACTTTGAACGAAGTGCGCTCGTGCGGTGGTTCCATGTGGAGCTCCTGACCCCATATCCGCACGTTGTGCCGGTTTACCTAACCATTTGTATGGAACGTCACTTCACCTCTAAAAACCGGCTTAGACATGTAGGCATCGTCTGCCTCCTTCTGGGCAAGGAAACATCAGACCATCCCCTTCACATTGAATTGTCGAATGCGAGCTCGTTACCCCCTCACCACCTCAAACCAAGAGTTACGAATGCCATCCAAACCGTATCACCGGACATGCTTTCAAGAGCGTAGAACGAGTTTGATTAACTCGTAGATGACGTTTGGGCCGCTCATGGTGTTCACATTGAACATTTATGAATGAATGGTAAACAAACGTCAGGGTTCCACGGTTTATTTGATTGGTCATTCAAGGTTGTAGGTTGTTTGGTTTTGAAATTATAGACCTTCAAAATAGGGGTATTCTTTTATACTCAACCTGTATTTTGGAACGCGATTTTAAAGATTTCGAGACGTAACTACCAACCCACCAACCTTTATACAAATTCATAGGATAGTTTTTTTAAGGTAATTTACACTGCCCGATCTCACTTCACTTCTTACAACCGACTCCACTCAGTTAGCCTTCTCGTATCCGTTGCTGACCCTGCCGAAGGTGAGATTAATGTTTACATTTCAATTAGCAGTATGCTAAACATCACTCCTAAGGCTCGTGATTTTGACAATTCTGTTGGAAAATAAAAGAGCTGTTTTAGTTTTGGGACTAGGTAGTTATTTCCTGCGCTCTCTACTACAAACTTCTAGCAACGGAACTTCAGAACGCTGAACCGGAAGCAGTATTCGACACTAACTGAACGCTTCGAACACGCGATGTCCGTCTGTCCCTTCTTGCCGCGTGAAGGCGACGAATACCCGTCGTAGTGTCTCAGGTCATGGTTGGAGAATCTCTTGCCTCGTTCCGTGCACGTTATTACCACAGAAAATATATTGGTAGCGGATTGCCGACCTCCAGCTTTCGATATCACTGTCATCAATTATATTTGTACTATTACGATGTATTATTTGCGATGCCAGACATTATGCTCTCAGTAAAGTCACCTGATAAATACTATCTCCGCCTTATGCATGGTGTTAGTCCAGTCCTGAATTGTTAATATTATTGGGATCTTTGTCTTAATGACGATTATGGCATAAGTGCCGGGTGCGATTTTACACATACTGCCGGCACGAGTCCACCCCAGTAAGGCCTCAAGGGTAAGAAATAACCTCAAACAGGGCTATTCTAGGTCAGCCTGAGTTTCTCCTTCCTTTTCTTTGTCACTTGTGGTTTTTCCCGAAAACCAAACGCCCTACCACAAACGGTTTATTAGTCCGACGAACCAATCAGATTTGCGCATTTGCGTTCGCGATGCCGCCAGAGCGCAGCTCTATTGTGAGGAAAATTGTGGGTACATCGAACACAACTAAGTGACAATTAAATAGGGAGACGTGAATTTTGAGCTTGTTTATACATATATTTGAACATGAAAAGGAATGTTTAATACTGTAACTGAACTACACGAAATAACGGCAATCATAAGTTAAGTATTTTAAACTCCACTTGGTTTAAAGTCATGGAAATTATTAAAACCACATTTTAAGCAGTGCGGCGTTATTTTTCAAAGCGTCAGTAAAACTACAGAGAAGCAGTCAGGAAGCTACCTCAGACAACACTGAAACATTAAACAATTATGTTATAAGCCACACGCTTTTTGCATATGCAAATGTAACGCGATAATTATAAAGAATCGCGACTTTTCTGACATTTTAGAAATCTCAATAAACATTCAATCTCGTTCAGTGCGTCATATCAGCAAAGACAGTTTATCGCCGATTGATAGTTCATATGTCTGCCATCACATGTCAGACACTTTGCTCGAAAACGCGAATTGTCATTGCTACATATAGTAGAGAGCTGACGAGAAGACATGGTTGCGTGGCGGGGTAGTGGTTGGGGGCGCAAACCCTCACTTGCCACAACAAAACCCACGCATCGTTCATAGCCTCCTGTCACAGTGACTGGTCACCCTCGCTACTAGTCATTCAAAAATAAACAGCTCTCTGGAAGTGAGCCACGAGTTAGTGTCGGTTGCGTGTGTATCAGGGCGGTATATTATGGCGCAGTCTAGGAAGAAAGGGAAAACTATACACAGCGAAGCGAGGGAGGTGATCAGACATGTGATAAACAAATGTGACGAAGAAGCTACTGAAGGTCAAATAAAGCATTTATTTTCTCAATCCAATCTACATGCATCAGATTACACTGGAATTTATATGAGAAGTGTTTCCAGAATTCACAAAGAAGTTGCCGATGCTTGTAACAGTTCGCTGTCAACACGAGGCAAACACCGAAAGTGTCCACATGAAAGAAATGTGCACCGTGACACATTTGATAGGAAGTAATCAGAGACGTTATTCATGACTTTTTACTTAGAACAGAAACAATTACCTTCATGTTCAAAGCTTCTCGTTGTTTTGAGAGAAAAAGTTGTTTTTCCATGGGATGTTCATACGCTCAGGCAGATACTGGAATAAATGGGGTTTAAATAGAAACGGTCTAACAGTTCTCATAAAATATAAGTGGAAACGCCGCAAATTGTTCACTGGCGTTGTATATACTTAAAATCAATTCTCCACTACACAATGGAAAGGGCGGCCCATAATTTCAATTGATGAAACCTGGGTTGATGGCAACATCACATTTAACAAATGTTGGCAAAGTGATACTGAACGTGATGTGTTAACCAACCGCAGTTCTTCAAACCGTTTAATTTTCGTTCATGGAGGTGCTAAAACTGGATTTAAAAAAATTAACTCCTAATTTTTTCAGCAGGCAGAGCTACGGGGGACTACCATGGGCAGATTAATTCTGCAAACTTCAAAAAGTGGATGCATAATCAGTTATAGGCAAACCTGCTGGAAAAGTCTACTGTTATTATGGACAATGTGCATTACCACTCAGTGCAAGAATATACACCCCCATAGAAATATGCAGTGAAAAAGGAAATTGAGTCATGGTTGGCCAATAACAACATTCCCTTTTCTCATGAAATGCGAAAAACAGAGCTTTTCGACTAAAATGCGCAGAACAGGAAGCGTGAAAAAGTATTTCGCACTGACCATCTTTTACAACTGCGCGGATACGATGTTCTTAGACTTCGTCCTTATATGTGCGAATTTAATCCCACTTAACTAGCGTGGTCTAAAACAAAGAGACTAGTGCGGGAAAAGAACAATACTGCTACCTTATCGTTAACAAAGCTAATGGAAATCACGACGGAAGAAATAGCTTCCGTTGCTGAAGAAGACTGGCAAGAAAACTGTTCGCGTGTCCAAAATATAAAAGCACACTACTGGCAAAAGGACTGTCATGTGGAAGACGCAATAGACAGTTTTGTGATATGCCTACGCCGTGACTCCAGTGGCTCGAATGATTCATCTGACGACAAATTTTCCTCTTCCGAATCGGAACTGGGGCTGCCACTTCCCGAAAGTGAGTAAATTATCACCGAACAACAACATCCACTGTTTAAGGTAAGCGGTAAGAATATCTCCTTTCAGAGTATTTTAAACTTATGTATTCCTGATCATAAACCGTTTTCGCCCTAAATTTGTGCCATCAAAACTGTTTGCAGGTCACTATGGTTGTTTATTCAAGTAAAAAAATTTAAATTAACAGTTTGAAAATGTTGTTTTTGGCCATTGCTGAAAGTGTTGTTAATGTGAACGAAGTTTATAAAATTGTAACTATAGTGAAATGTAATTAATTTTCGTACGGGAACGGATTGTGAATATGTACAATAAATAGCTTGCTTTAAACATTTGCACTTCAAACACAATGCAAAACATTTCGCGCACCAGGCAGACGGACGCCTAAAATAGTAAATTTAAAGTTTACTGTTAAAAAAAATAATAATAGAGGCGTATAGCATAACAATATAGAGTATGTTTGTATGCGTGTCGTATGAAAGGAAAATCTCCCTGAAACCTGATAGTTTTACTACTGTTAGGATGGGTTAGAGACGCCGGTGGCGACATTGCAGCCCACCGGGCCCATGCAGCCCACCGGGCCCACCCACTCAGGCCAAATTCCTCAGCCTCGGGTTACGAATGAGCGTTTATGCCATTCATACTTGCAAAGTACTATCGGCGTATCTCAATAACGGGTCATGATTAGATAGACCACAGCAGTAAAAGATGGTGTTTATTAAACATAAAGATTATCGTGGCGATTTATCGGGGGAGATTAAATGGAATACAAATATGGTAATAAATTATATTAAGTATTGTTACCTTACGCTATTACTATTACAGTTCAATTGGAAAGTTCCCACCTTGTGCATGTTGACGGAGGCTTATTCTAGGAGGCGGTTAACGACGGTCGGACACACCCACCATCAGTGGTTTTCTCTCTGGTCGGGTCGACGAAAAAACACGCCGCTCCCGGTGTTATGCTGGTCTATTTCGGTTGCGTTGTTTGATATTTTCGACCCAATTTACTGGCCGGTGGAGGGGATTTCCGCAACCGTCATTCGCAAGGTGGAGTTGGAATCACGCTCGCGCCCTGTTTCAATGGTTGAAGGTGTGATCATGTGGCAGTTCATGTAAGGCCTGATCACTTCATAACACTCGCCTTCTCGGAGCACTGGACTATACAGTAAGTGGCACTTGACGTATACGAAATAAACAACGTGCAATTTACAAAATCCTGTATCAGCTGATGCATAAAAGAACAAAGATTAATATTACGCTGGCTATTCTGAGTGCACCGCCGAAGCACATCAGACAATCAGAAAATACGCGAATAAGAAAGAGTTCTTAGATTAATTAATACATTTTATTTTATGAGGTCATAAAACAGCGGTTTTTAGAGTTACAAACTAAACTTAGTGCTTAAGTAGTAATGTATAGGTGTTCAAAATGAAATGCGCATTAAAACGATTGCTATTATTAATATGAAATAACTTCAAATCTTGGGAGTTCTTTTCACGTTATATCCCCACTCTCCTTCCATGCTTTCCATACACGCTTGATATTAATTCCAAAGCCTACGAAAATATCACAGGGTATTGTTGAATTATTTTTTCAAATAATTAGACGAAGTATATTTCAAACTCGTGTCGTTTTGTTGCGGTAATAGGAGAAAAATCTACTTTTAAAAAGATGGGATCAGGTGGGAGGCCAACGTGCTGCCACCTGTTGAGAAACGCATTCAGCTGACAAAAGCGCTACCTTCCATGCCATGCCGGCCATCTGTGTCTCTCTCCCGAAGCACTAACCAGTCAGAAAAATATAACTTTCTTATGTAATATAAAAAAATTACCAAAATATAACGATAGTTTTTATTTTCCACGAGCTCGGTATATTTTTCAAAGTAACATATATTTCCGTGTACAGCGATTTTGTTTACTAAAAATTTCCTTTTGGTCGGTAATCAATATGTCTGCATCGCCATGATGTTCTGCCACCCGCAATGCTGAGTCGTTGGTGAGTTGGCGAATGAAAAGCCGTTGTCAAACAAGTCCCCAAAATAATTTTTATTTCAATTATTAACATATTAGCTGTACCGTCCAAAGTGTGATAAGAACTACAATCGCCGTCTCACAAATGTTAACCCAAATTAGCTGTCACGGATAAATTAGAAAAGAGTTGGCAAATATTTAATTTTTTTCAAGGTTTTATATTTTTACTATTATAACCTACGGATTTTTTTTAGACAGATGTCAGTAGTATAAAGATACCTTAAAACTTGTTTAGCAATACAGTAGAATGGCAAGTGGATTAGCCGACAGCGTATTGATAAAAAATACAGCCTCCACTTGACGCACCAGCTTATGGCGAAAGGATACATAAACGAAAAGTAAAATTTTGGAGCTACTTTCGTCGAACTGTCAAAATCTCGCCAACTTGTATGAGAGCGACAATACCACAGTCACTCACAGTCCCTAAGTTCGTAGAGTGACTGGCGCCCCGAGTGTAGGCAGCCATGCACCACGGCGTCCATTAGATTATTGTCTGTGGTAAAGTTTCTTCAACTACAGGTTAGGAAGATCAAAGTTTAAAGTTTGACAAAGGGAACGTTTTCGCTACTAGGTAAGCACTTGTGTCGGAAATTTACAGATTATCTATATTTTCTACGATAAAAAACTGAATAATTGCAATAATAATAAATCAAATATAAAATAATTATGTAATAAAGTAAAATATTTTTATTTTTCTATTCGTATAGCATAAAGTTTTAATAAAAGCTTACATTCCGGATGACTGCGCATCTAACGGCGAACATTTTCCCTATGCCAAACTCTCCCATAAGTAATCTCGTTGTGTTCCTAACCTGAGTAGAACTAAACTTAACTGTAGTATGTGCATCCTCGCCTTCTCTTCACTGTAAGTCGCATGTACGGTTGCAGTTAGACACGCCCGAGATGAAGCTGCTGGTACTGGTACTGGTGACGGTGACGGTCGTGTTGGCGGCGGGAGAGTACGCGCCCTTCGGCAACGGCGGCGGCGGCGACGGTGGCGACGTGTTGCGGTTGCCTTACAATCGACGGTCCATGGTGGGTAACATGGCTAGGCGCGGCGCAGGCTTTGTCAAGGGCATGGTGGCCGACAACTACCTCGGCCTGGCGAAGGGTGTCGGTAAAGGGGTTGGCACGATGACCCGCGAGGTGGCTATGACCATGCTGCAGGTGCCGGAAAGCCAGCCATAGTCGCAGCAGAAAGCGGAGTTCGTCACGCCCCTCTTCACAACCAAACCCCCGTCTTACAGCCTAGCCTTACTAGTAGTCCCGCGACCAGGGATGCTCCTTTGTGTATTGAAGCAAGCAGCAGAGTAGATCGCCATCTGCCAAGTTTCGCTACATGCTATGGTAAAGGAAAAAAATATAAAAAATTATTTAACTACTAAAATTTGTTTTAATGTGACTCAAATTATACTGAAAAGTAAGAAAATAATTTGACTAAAATACACCCTTTAAACCCACTATAATCACATTTATAAAAATTAGCAAAACCCGCGAAGGCAAGGAATATGATCTTTGTCTCTTCGCCCACTCACGCCGTAGGAATAAGACACGCCTTGCAAAGTTTAATGGACTCGTCCATTTTGCACAAAACGCCACACCGACTGGCACGCACCTAGCTGCATGTTATTCGCCAAAATCGCAGAGTGCTGTGCCGCCATCATGACATTGAAGTAAATTGGTGGTACCCTGATACGTTTTACTTCAAATTGATTAAATATAACTAAACAAAGTTTAAGAGCTAAGAATTAAAACTTTAAGTCCCAAGGACAGCCCTGCCCACAACTAGGAGCTAGCTGGCTGCTCTACCCCGGCCTTTAGGCACGATCATCTCATACATACGCTTGCACTACCAGCCACTGATGTAGAAACGAGTCTCTTAAGTGAAGGTTTGTATCGGCAAGGTGTTAGACAATAAAACATAACATATCTTGGCGTCATTTAAAATTAGACAAATTAGGTACGGATTTATTACTAAAGTAATATTTGGAAGCTTCATAACAATACAATTATTTTATAAATGGTCACTGGGATGCCATGACTCTATATATCAACTCTACCTATAAAGATGACATCTCTATGAATAGATTTACTATTCAAACCCTCTGATTTACTTTACTGTGGAATTATTAAGTCTGAAACTGAATTTGTAGGTAACGAAATAAACCAGCTGGCATTTTAAATCCGTGACGTTCTTATATATAATTCATAGATATCCTTACTCTTAAGTAAGGAAATGTTGCACTCGCATGAACCACCAGATTAGAACGTAGTAAGCTGGTATTGGTCTTGCAGCGATTGACATTGCTGAACATAGTTGTGTGAAGTATCGATATTTCTGTGACCCGATTGGGCGGTTTTTAACCATACTATCTGTGTTATGTTTTTCAAAATATGTTTTGCAACTCTAACCAAGAAAATACTATTCCCTTTTTTTTTTGTAAATATAAAAAAATATAAAAAACAGTGTTAAGTTCCTTGTACAATTCAAGAGTCTTGCTTATGGTATCATAAAATCGTCTTTAAAATATAATTTCTTGGTTACAACAAATATACAATCACTGACTAGATAACAGGACAGTGTGTCTTCAGAGATCATTTAACTATTCCCAATCTGCTGAACTATAACTTCTGATGATCGTGTTTTCGACGAACCTCCACAGCCATGTAATTTTGGACCGTAAAAGTATATTTCTGCAATGACTTCATAATGCGCGATGGAAAAAACTGATGCCTAAAAGTTTGTTGTTTCGATATTTACAATAGTTGTTTGAAATACATTTTAATCACTTGGGTCGTTAAACGCGCAGAAAATGTTTAAGTAAACAAATTTTTTATTATTAAAAAAAAAACGAATTTTATATTTAAGAGTTTTAAGATGTGTTGTCAGGACATTTCACTTTGGTAATCACTGTTTATAAAATTATATCCATAGGTTTTTAAAATCATGTAAAATGTATGTAAAAAATACAGTAACTACTTTTAGTATGAAACAGTAATCACTATATTCTAATTCTAGTGCTGCTCTTATGCAGCATAGCCAATAATGTTCATAAAACATGCATCACGGTTGTACTGACTGCAAAATCAGTACTCGTAATCATTTTCGACACACACTAACGATGAACGCTTCCATTTCCAGACACATGTTTATGAATTAAATATTTTTACTTTAGTTTCCTATAGTAACTCTGTGAAACTCGGTAGATAATTTACTATCGTTATGTATAATCATTTCATAAAACAAGGTGCATGTTTATCTAAATAATTACCATGGTGAAATGAGTACATGAAATAGTTATGTGTAAGACTGAGTTAAAATCATACGTGAACACTATTTTGAAAACTTCCCGTATAGTACACCAACACCTCACTATTACAAAAAAATCAAAAAGCCCAACATCGGGGATTAAATTCACATTTCACTGAATTTGACTCACGTGTACTGATATTCGTAGAATAGGTAGAACGGACGAAAATAAAAAGAAGTTACCGATAACTTTCCTCAATATGGGTGCAAATAAATTTTACTGAAGTTCTTAAAAGTATAGATGGTAGGTGGCGTTGACGTCTCATTGGCAGCAATATAATTAGAGATGTAATCAGAAACACGTGAAACAGTATCAAGACAAATAAAATACACGAGTGACTTACCGAGAATTCTAATTCAGAAATACTCGTAAAATATAGATAGCCTGCAATCAACTGCATTACGGAGATAGGATTCACAGCATTATCTTTACTTGTAATCAGTCAAATGTACTGAATGACAGGGTTTACCAGTCTGAAATATTTACACGGACATCATTATGAAAATAAGTGTCTGAGGCACTAAATACACACAAGTTTACATCGCCTATCATAACGCTACTTGCGTGAAAAATTTGGTGGAAATCGGTTAAATGGTATCAGAGATAAAGCATTAAAACTTTATTTTCTTAATCGATGCCATCTTACAAAACTGCCTAAATTTTTTTCTTTATACTATGCGTCTAATAGATACTGCCAGTATAAAAAGTGGTTAAATTGTTACTTACATACACCAACCATGTCAAAATATTTATATGGCCGCCATTTTGAAAATAAGTTACTGAACCCATAAAGGAAGAAAAGGAAAGACTTATCTTTCCATTTTTCCTAGTACGACCAGTATTCATGAATAAAATACAAGAGATTTCGTGATTGAGAATATACTCCTACTTTCTTGGCAGTTGCACTTGTCGTACAAAATGGTGTTTCGAAAATATTTAAAATTTTCTTCTCTTATAAAATATATATGCGGTTCTTTACAACTGTACTAACACAACTGCATTACTTAATGGAGGGTATTGTCGCATTAGGGATATCTACGAGAGAACTTAATTTTTAGATATACCGCATATTCACATTTTCATGATAAGACTGCGCAAACGACGACTACATGTAAAATTCACTTGCACAGCAAGATGGGCAACGTTGAACTGAAAGTTCAGAAGACAGGCATAAAACCAAAGGAAAGACGAATTGTTCGTCTTTTTATACACAACAATCAGAGCTGGGATTCAATTTTCCATACTCGCCTCGTCCTGTAAATCCTTAAATAAAGATATTTATATATACATATATATCATTTTCAAAGCGCTTTAGAAAGTGGCGAAGATAAGCGACTCCAAACCCAAACTAATACACCTATTTTTAATCTCATTTCTCTTGTACTCCCTGTCACTTTGGACTCATTCCAACCGACCAAAACAAAGCAGAGGACAGAATTGCGGAGAAAGAATTTTTTTAGGGTACAGTTTTTACCGTTACGCCATATCTGAAGCGTTTCGGCCACTCTATTGAAATATGGTATACCAACCAATGTCTCCTTCAAAAAATTTGTAACTCCTTTTTACAAACGCAGAGTGACATTTTTGAAATTTATATTTTAGTCGGTATCTCGAAAACAAAGTTCACCATTTCCTGAAGGGACATTTTCATCGTGCAGTTTTTACATCATTTCCTCAGCCCTCTTCTTTAAATATTTTTCTGTCAGATTTAGTTTATGACATTCGTTTATTTCCTCTAATGCTTTGAAAATGGTGTATTCTTGAAAGAATATATAGAAAACAACGCATCCCACAAAATTTGCCTCAGCCTTCCCCTGATATAACACTAAACAGTTTCCTATTCCTTCATATTCTCCTTGTGTTCAAACATTCTTGGTCATTTCCCTTTTTGTACTGGATATACCTCCTGCTACATACACCCCCTTCCTCCCACGGCCTCACTTACTTTTTTGTCATTACCAAACAGTTAAAGTTTAAGTATTACTACTTGGCATGTACCCCACCCAACTACAACACTTCCATCTACATGACGACTCGAATCCCTCAACCCTTTAAAATACCTTCTGCCATTCCAGAACCATTTAAGTTACAGACTTTATACCCATGGTATGTACCCCATCCTTATTGACTACTTCCATTCCTATGGCAAATATACCCTCTGACTCTAACAGCCACCACCTTTCACATCCTAAGCTTTAAAAAAAAAACAATTTAAGCTACGAATAAACACATTTGACGTGTACCTCATACTCCTTGGCAGCTTCCCTCTGCTTACTGCACCTCCATTCGTCTTTCCCGAATCGATTAACATAATTGTTTTATAATTGGCGCGTGTCTGTCAAATCACTTTTCGATCTTCCGCATTTACGTTATATCTATACCATATTCTTTCCTTCCCGTACCGTCCCTTAGGCCTCACATTACACCACTATTCATGGCCCTGTCTGAATTTGATTTCAAAATTTGAAAAGGTCCCAAATTGCATATACAGTTACAAAAACATTTAACTGCCAGCTATTTTCACGACCTTATTGTACAGCACTCGCACGTTATGCAGGCCCGCGAGATAGTTTAAATTATTACTCGTTGCGACAGATGTGTTTGAAGTAATTATGCAAAATATTCTGCTTATTTGGACGAGCTATCTGAAATGGAAAACGAATGCAAATGTTGAACGTGTCAGGCGATTACCAAGCTTTAAATTGCCTTCTAGGTTGTTCGTGCGTCAATAAGTAGTCAGATATAACGTCATGAAAAAAGTAATAAGTTATGAACCGTAATTAAAATACATTCAAAGGGACCTCTAATAGTGTAACGTCAGTTTTTAATACTCTTAAGAAATATGTAACTACTGAAAAATGGCTGAAACAGACGTTATCTCAGTTTTTTTAGGTATGGTAAACTACCGTACACATATTTAATGTAGTTCAAGTTGTTTTTATCATAATTCCAACAAAATGACAAGATATCCTATGATATGGTTCACAGACGCGAGTTGTCTATAGAAAGACTGCACGCCAGTTCAATTGTTTCGTGCATACAGGCGATGATTGAGTTGAGAGAATTAAGATATTGGGACAGCTCCTAACAACGACGGTGAAATGTGGTGAGATTGGAGTGGCGCAGGAATTCAAGGGCTGGGGAAACGGGAGATCCCTGAGAAAACCCGCAGACCAGCGGCATCGTCGGGCAGGATTCCCACTTACGAAAATCCGGGATGTTTTGTATTCTCGTCGTAAGCTAAGGGTTGTGCTCGGAGATACTATTTGGATTATTGGAAAGTTGGTTGGTACTATGGGTGATGTTCGTATATAAGGTCATGTACAGTATGTGTATTGTGCTTAATAAATTGTATTATGAAATATGTATTATTATTTCCCCATCTCAGATCCCTTTAACATGCCCGAAAACAGGTTTGACCTTGAATGTCATTTGCAAGTTTTAACGTGCAGTACTGCTTCCGGAAGTTCTCCGGAAGTCCTTTTGTTGAGCTTACGACGAGAATACAAAACAGGACTTGGAGAAATACTTATAATGGAATTGGAATTAGCAACAAGTTCATTAATTGCGAAAGTCTTCCAACATATAATGTCTCTTGAATCAATGTGACTCAAATAGTTAACACCAGACACTGTACTGTTGTGAGGATGCCTGTAGAAACAAAGTTCGAGAATACCAGATCCATTGTGTGCAGTCATTCCCTGGAGAGCAAATCTGTACATGAAACTCGCAAGGACGAAACTTTCTTCAGCAGTTGTGACTTGCTTTACGAAAACATTATCATCCTTGATAACATCACATTCAAACGAACAAATATTTTAAACAACAGGTCTTGAGAGAAATCTCCTCTTATGCCAACGTGCTCGCCTCATGGCTCTGTGAACGTTAATGGAGGTTCACGACTATTAAATACACACTGCTTCAGAACGACGATTATATACTACTGGTGTGCGCTCAGTAAGACTAGACGCTTGCCACGACGGGGCCCCACAAGTTACATGGCCTACCGTAGAGCTACTTACGTGAAAAACTTGATAAAAAAAAGTTGTTTGGTCCCTGAGATATGACACAAAAAACTTCATTTTCTTATATGATGCTATCGCAAAAAATTGCCAGAAAAAAAAGCTATATGTACGATGCTTCTAATATATACCGTATGCATACAAATTTTGGTTGAATTTGGTTGCATTAATCAATATGTCAAAATTATCTAAATAATTTATGAAGCTGCCATTTTGAACATCGTTGTCTGACCCATTAAAATAATGAAAATTTATATGGCCTTCTGCTGCATTTATGGCGTGCACAATTTGGTACGAATTTATTTAAAACGTTCCTGTGTAACATTTGCTAGAATCGGTAGATTGGTCCTCGAGACATGGCATAAAACCTCCATAATTTTCATGTGGCTATCTTCATAAATGGAGGACAGGAAAGTAATGTAGTAGCAATTTCGATGATTGCCTACTGCCAAAATACAAATCTAAGTTAAAATAGTTTACCTAGTTTCGTAGATATCGCCCACAAAATCCAAATTATTTTATAGCCGCCTTTCTAAAAGTAAGCGTTACGAGTTTAAAAAAAAAAAGTACATTTGTTACTATGGGCTACCAAATCACAACATCTTTGCCAAATTTTGTAAGAATGGGTTGATTGTTTACCGAGATACGAGATAAAATCATTACTTTTTATTAGTAGTACTCTCTTACAAAATTGCAGAGAAATAAGTGTCTGCATAAACATATTTAATGGATGTAATAGGAACTGCCAGCATTCAAAGTTAAGTTGGAATTTGTTTCGTTAATAAAATATACTGTGCCACCATATAGCCAACATTTTGAAAAATAAGTGCCTGACTCATACATAACATAGGCCTACCAGTTTACACCAACTGCTGCATAACTATTTGTTTGCCAAATTTGGAAGGCATCTGTCAATTGTTTCCCGTAATATGACTAAAATATTTATTTACTCGCAAGGCGCTATCTTTCAAAATTACGGACAAAATATGATCTATGTACATAAAAATTATAGTAGTAATATCTACCGCCAGCATACAAAGTAATGTTAGAATTGAATAGATATAGCATTCTAAGCTAAAATAACTATTGACCGCAAATTTTAAAATAAGTGTCTGACATGCATAAAGCATATCGCTTCTGCATCAATAGTACTTTTTTGCCAAATTTGGAAGGAATCGCTTAAATATTTACCGTGTCATAATAACTTCATTTATTCGTATGGCGTATCTTCCAAAATGGTCTCCAAAAGTGGTTATTTTTGGTATATGATACTTGTAATAGATACTTAAGGTATACAAAATTTGGTCTAAACCGTTAAATGGTATGACAGATATACTAAATAAGCTTAAAATAATTATATAACCACCATTTTGAAAGTGAGTAAATAAAAAATTTCGATAACCTACGTTTGCATAGCCCATAATTTATTTCTTACATGCCAAATTGCATGAGAATTGGTTGAATAGTTTTCAAGATATAATGTAAAATATTTACTTTTTCAAATTTATGCTATTTTCCAAAATGGTGGACCAATAAGGGGGGGGGACATATACGAACAGACAAACGCAGATACACACAGCAGACACACACACACATACATACACACATACAAATACACACAGGCAGGAAAGTGATCTCATGTCTTTTTTTCCTTCGGAAAGTAGGCTAACAATTAATGTAAAAATTACAACATGGTAAAAGAAAACAAGTTTACACTCTACTAAAATTTGAATATTCAATTGCAACAAATGATAGTGGTTCTTAGGTCTCGTTATTACTTGGCATTTTGGCGCTGGACTGCGGTAATGACAGACCTAACATGCACACACCGTAAGCTGATTCTATAGCGTCACCTTACTTGCTGCCATAGGAAAAATGTTTTACTCTTGTAGATGTAGCGTATACTCGTCTCCAGAATAGAACTAGAACAGTACTTGATTGTGATACTTGCAAGCGTGTTCACCCGTATGACGAAGTGACGGCAGAACACTTAATGATCGCAAAATCACACACAAACTCAGAATTTGAGCACNAAAATGTTTTACTCTTGTAGATGTAGCCTATACTCGTCTCCAGAATAGAACTAGAACTGTACTTGATTGTGATACCTGCAAGCGTGTTCACCCGTATGACGAAGTGACGGCAGAACACTTAATGATCGCAAAATCACACACAAACTCAGAATTTGAGCACGGAATCTGTTTCCACAAGTCGCAACTTCATCAAACTACGTAATCATAGGAGGAGCGACGGGAAATAGGGAGTTCACACTCTATACTCTACACATTGTATTAATCCGCGGTCCGCCTGTCCGCGCACAGAAGGTCTTTGTTGTATTGCCCGCCACCGACAAGTCATGAACAGTAAGTTGTCAGAATCACATTATTTAACAACATTTGTTTTTAACAAAGCGAAATTTTTACAATTACGATTAAATAATACCAGTATTTTCTGTTTGATTGACATGTTTTTCGGCACTTTAGCCAATGCTGGGAAAGTTGCATTTCAAAATTACCGTAAGTTCAATTACTTACGAGGTAAGAGTAACTTTAAATACTTCACTTTCGACAAAAAGTAACTGAACTTTACTCAAAAAGCAACTTATCATAACTTCGTTACCCAGTGTGTCGCTCTTACACATACACAGGAACTTCTATTACCCTTTCACAATATCGTCGAATTTAAAGAAAAAAGTTCACCCAATGAAACACTATTCGAAAACGCATGGTGCAAATATCATCAGTATAGGAACAAAATAAATAGTGTTTCGTTAAGAAAAGCATAGAGTTGTGAATTCAAAGAAAAACATCATTGCCCAATAAATAAGTCCGTGCTCTGTAAACATTTGCGAAAAGCAATGGTTCACTTACATCCAATCCCCCTTGAACGGATCATATACACTAAGGAAGTCCAGGTGCGTCTCCTTTCCTTTCTGGGAATTATAGTGGTTCTGATAGTTGACTGTGCAAGACGTATGTGTTGGTGTCCGGAAACACAACCAGTATCTTCCAAGTGCGTGAACATGTTTAGTGATATACGCCATCACCTTGAGATGGATGGATTTAAGATTTATTCTAGTCAGGTTGGAAAGCTGAATATAACAGTACAGGATTTGTATAAGAGAATACCCCAACTTTGAAGGTATATAATATCAAAACCAAACAACCTACATTCTTGAATGACAAATCAAAATAACCGAGAAACTGTGAAGTTAATTTACCATATATTCATAAATGTTCAATGTGACCACCATGAGCGGCCTGAACGACATCTACGCGATAATAAAACTCGTTCTACACTCTTGTCAGCATGTCCGGTGTTATGGTTTGCAGGGTATCCCTAATTTACGTTTAGAGGTAGTCAATATTAGGCGGCAATGGCGAACGAAAAACTTGATCTTTTATGTACCCTAGGGTTGCCAACCGTCCTGTTTTCCCAGGACATGTCCTGGTTTTTGGAGTGTCCTGGTGTGTCCTGGATAGTTTCTAAGCAGCGTCCTGGGCTTTAAAGCGTCCTGATATGGTCATGTATTTTAAAATTAACGTGCTACTTTTACAGTCCTTATGTTACGGGCGGCCTCACGGCTCGAGTTTTCACGCTGCCCGCACTGTTTTAAAACAAAGACGTAAGGCTTTGTGATGTCTCTTTTTCCCTACTATTGTCGCGTAGTGGTTTCTCTTTGTAACCTTGCATTAAGCATACAGAGCTAGCCAGCTTACTATTCAGGTATCAACTTGTAAGTGAATAAGTGCTACACGAAAATAACGTATTAAAAATTTTATTTTAAAGGAGAAATCTGTAAGTATTTAAACTTATTTTTGATTGTATCATAATCTTTGATTGTATTGTATTATTAGCATTATTTATTCCGAGAATACAGATTATAATAGAATGATACTTGCAAATATAATTTAATTTTAACTTATGAGCTCGATTTTAAATGGCATTTCTTTTTTTCAGCTGCATAATTGCATTTATAAGTTTGGCGTTTCCTCAAAATGCCTAAACGAAAATGTAATTTCAACGAAGTTTTAGAAAAAATGTTTCCCTTGTACAAACGTGGCAAGTCTGACTCTGAAGTGATTTGTTGTATTTGTGAATCCAGTATATCTATAGCCACCAGAGGTGCGATAGATATTGAGGAGCAACAGAAAACAGCCAAACATAAGAAGATATAACTATCCCAGGTGGGGACTTCTAAAGCCTTGGATACTTTTATAAAGAAATCGTCAACAGATGAGAAGACTGTCGCTGCTGAGGGGGCTGCAGCTTACCAACCGATTCGTCACTATATGTTTTTTAACTCTTTAGACTGTACGTTGCAGTTGAATAAAATTATGTTAGCCATTTACAAATCGTAAAAGAAATGACGTGCAACAGAACAAAGGCAACTGCAATTGTGGCTAGCGTTTTAATACCTCATTATTCAATGAAGATTATATATGACTTGAAAAGAATATCGTGTGCTAGTGTCTGTTGTGAGGCTCGCAATCATGGAGCAACTAAATTAATTCATATATTGGTTCAGTATTTCGATTATCGTGGCGAAGGCATAAGTTCCAAGATATTACACATTGAAACAGTTCCCGAAGAAACTGCTGAAACTTTGGTGAGTTCAGTAAATAATCAGCTCCAAAAATATAATATAACAGAAAAATGTGTAGCATTCTAAAGAGATAATTGCAATACGAACTTATGTGGTAGAGAAATAGCTGGAACAAACAATGTGTTTTGTAAACTGATGGAAAAATTACGCAAAGGCATTAAGTCTATTGGTTATCCTGCTCATGTAATAAATAATGCTGTTCATCGCGGGTGTGACATTCTGCCCATAGAAGTAAAATTAATAATTGTAAAAATTTATAATATTTTTTCTACATACACTGTTCGGACAGAAAAACTGCAACAGTTTTGCAAAGATACTGCCATGGAGTATACTCAACTTCAGTCTCACTCCAAGACACGCTGGTTAAGCCGTTTTCCGGCAATTGAAAAACTTTTGAAATACCATGAGCCGTCAAAAGAATATTTTATTAGTTTAGATGAACCTCCACAGTACATTACACAGTTTTCTTTAACAATGAGTATACCGAAGGTTACCTGTTCCTCGTTTATTCAGTAATGGCGATAATTCACACAAATATTGAAAGAGTGGAAATAAAACAAAACCGTGTCTGTTGAAATAAGGAAAATTGTAAGTAGGGTTATTTCATTACTAGAGGAGAGGATAACAAACAATTTTTGTCCTCTAAGAATAAGAACAATTTTAAAGCAGTTGCATGACGACGGAAAGAACACGGAAGAATTTTCAACAAAAATAATGGATTTTTATAATGAAATGAATTACTATTTACAAATGTGGATTTTACCATTTGAGACCTAAAAGTATTCGACTGGATTGATCTAACAGGGTCTGATTTGCTAGATTGGAGCAACATTGAAAATTGTTTGGTATTTTATAAAGATCACGACATTGAAATTTACCTCGAAAAATTATTCGACGAGTGGGTTAATTTGAAACATTTTAGCAAAAATTTGAATCCTACTCAAAAAGACGACAGTTTAAACTCCTTGCACCAATTTTAAGCAATGCGTTTACGAGCAACAGTATGAAGAACTACGGAAAGTGGCTGAATATGTGTTTAGTATACCGGGACATAATGCTAATGATAAGAGAGTCTTTCCTCTAATAAATTCACAGTGGTTAACATAAATAAATTGATTACTGCCAACAATAGTAGCTGCAATCATCAAAACTATCTATAACATAGATATGAAGAGTAACCAATTTTATGATTATTTGTTAACCAGGGGGCCAACCCGCGGAATCCGCCGGTTCACAATTCTTGTGTGAGGCAGGTAAACGGGTGAAATTAGAAACCCAAATGTTTTTTTTTTTTTTTTTTGACAGTGTGTAATTATACTAATGTTGTCCTAGGGGGCTACAATAACTGCGATAAGTGCTGGCCTCAAAAGAAGAAGGGCTCGCGTAACCCGCGTTCCTAGTAAACAGTTGTGAAGCATCTACATGCGTACAATCTGAAACCCACGTCTTAATATGGCTTGGACAGGTACTTTCGTGCAATCTGAAAGCAATTTTAAAATATGACCTGCGATAAGTGCTGACCTCAAATGAAGCTGGGCCCGCGTAACCCGCGTTCTTAGTCAAAATGGTGAAGCATGTACATTAGTGCAATCTGAAACCCAGGTCATAAATATAGACTGCGACAAACTTGGTAAGTGTAGTCCATTGTGAAATGAATTTCTAAATTATTGTACGAAATACCGATATCTGTGGTGCAGATCTAATAATAGTACGGCCCAACCATGTTCATTTCAGGCCTAAAGATAAACTTGAGCGGTGCTGAAACCATTACAGTACGCATTTCTAATTTATAGTACAAAATACTAAAGCTATAGTACACTGTACTTTAATTAAAATACGCATAATATGGACCAGCTGACTTTGTACGATAGTTATGGTAAATATAATGGTGCAGACTTTTATCCAAAAGGCAGGGTCCGAAGAGTCACACCTCTCTCAAATCCCACCGCAATCAGCCGAAAACAGTGGCTTCAAGAGTTGAAAAACAGAAATGCCCCCTCCTGCCCCCCCAACCAGGGGTGCCGACATTTTTCAAAAAGGGCATAACTAACTCAACGACCGAGGGAAGGTCCAAAGAGACAACCCTCCCTAAAATCCTGGCGAAATCGACCGAAAACTGTGACTTCCAACACCGACCAAAGTTAAAAACACATCCCTCCGGTCATCGCATCTTCTCCCATGGTGATGTAGCGAGGGGAGCAGGTGGGAGGTGTATCGAAAGAGGAAGGTTCAAGGTTTTGCACAAATTTTGTCCCAACCCTTTACCCCTTCAGCGTGGGGCGCTGCGCGCCACCCCCCAAAGTCACCCTCCAAAACTTCCGTTCTTGATTAATGAAAGTGACTCAACCACAGCGACAGAGGGAATTGGTGGGGTTGAAAAGTATAATAAAAACAAATAAGTTTGTGTTATTAGAATTATTTTCGATACTTACCTAAGTTTAAAGAATTTGTTACAAAACTAAAGTGTTTGTTTTATATTTTAATAACCCATTTCCAACTCATATAATTTTTTTCGAATACTTCTATTAAAAAATATAATTATTATTACTCGAATTTCATTTGAACTATTTTCACTACATATTAATTAAACTATTGCTTATCTATTACTGCATCGTGTTTTTAAACTGAATTGTCCCGGTTTTTCTAACTTCAAATCCTAGTTTTTGAAATTTGGGGTAGGCAACCCTTGTACCCACATAGAAAAAAATCGCACGGGGTAATATTCCGGCTTTTTGGGGGCCAATGATGAAGAGCCTGTACAACAACTGCTCCTCGACCAATCCAGTGTTGCGGCAACGTCTCGTTATGGTATCCGCAGACAGCTAGGTGCCAATGGGGTGGCGCACCATCCCGCTGGAAAAAAAAGTCCCCCACCCCTCTTCTAACTGAGGAAACAATTACCCTCTAAGCATGTACAAATAAGAGATGACAGTAACAGTGGGCTCGTGAAAAAAGAAAGGGTCGAAAACATTGTCTTTGGAGATAGTTCTAAACACGTTCACTTTGGGGGAAGCGCGTTGGTGTTTGGTGGTTTCATGTGGAGGCACCTGACCCCATATCCGAACGTTGTGCAGGTTCACCTTACCATTTGTATGGACCGTCGCTTCATCGCTAAAAACCAGCATAGACATTAAGGCATCGTCTACCTCGTTCCGGGCAAGAACAAACGCGCAGAAATCAAGTCTCAGTTTTTTTATCGCTTTCGATAAGATCAGGTACAAACTGTAACCTGTATGGTTTGTAAAGCAATCGCTTTCGCAACAATGTATATACCGTCAATTGAGAGATGTGCATTTTCCGGCTAGCTTGTAACGTTGATTTTCTTGGACAGCGAACGAACGCTTGTTGAAAACGTTGCACATTCTCCTCAGACACACACGGCCGCCCGGAACATTTGCCTTTCCAGGGACCCTGTGTCACGGTACTGACGAAACCAACGTAAGAGACACTCCATCTATCGGGAGGACGACGTCCATATTTGCAACGGAATATTCGTTGAACAATCGTAACAGATTCACATTTAGTAAATAGCTCATAGTACGACAACAGAAGCTCCCAGTGTCATCTCTCGGTACATAAAGGAAACATTAGACTATCCCGTTCACATTGACGCGTCAAATACGAGCTCGCTTCCCCCGTCAGCGCCCCCACCCGAGATTTACGAACGCCATCTAAACCATAACACCGGACATTCTGACAAGAGAGTGGAACGAGTTGGGTTATCGCGCAGATGCCGTTCGTGCCGCTCATTATGGTCACATTGAACATTTATGAATGTATGGTAAACAATTTCACGGTTCCACGGTTCATTTGATTGGTCAATTAATGTTGTAGGTTGTTCGGTTTTGATATTATACACCTTCAAAGTTCGGGTATTCTTTTATACTCATCCTACATAACAACTAAAAATTATCGCCGTCAAGTAGTACCGATGATGCACGTGTTGCGGATTTTCTTCTTTTCGCACGGAAACAAATGGGATAACAGCAATCTTCAGAAAATATATATAATATTTAAAAACTTTCAATCTGTACTGTTTTACAATCTACATAAATAAAATACTCACAAAAAGTTGAGCATATTCCCTCTGCTCACAAAAAGTCTAGTATATTTCCTGTTCGCCAATTAATACGTAATAATTATGTTTCTAGTAAGAGTGGATCGTACCTTCGTGTGTAGCATGTACACATTGCCGCCTTTGCCGCCACCCACATGCGTATTCCACGTACACAAATACCGCAGATCAACATCAAGCCTTAAAAACAACCGCAATTTAGTAATGGGACAATTTGCCTCAGGAAATGCTTAAAGACTTGTTTTTGGCATGCCTCGTCGGATACAAAGCGTGCCTCAGGAAACGAGGAGGTCCTACACGTTAATGAAGTTTGTCAATGCATCTGAGAAGACCAGTGTTGTTATTGAAACTGATGAAATTCCTTCGTTTAAGTTGTTTTTCAGTTTAAGCCTTTTGTTTGTTTCATACTGGGATGATGTAAGCGGGTGTTGTGTTTTTTTTCCACTTTATGTTCTATTATTAGTACAATATGCAATGCAAACCACTTATTAAATATAACATCCAGGATTCTGATATATGCTTAACTTTTGTGAGCAGTATAATACACTTTAGTTATTCGCACTACATTGGGAAATTAATTAAATATGTCCACATGATGTTTAATGTTCTGTCGTAAAGTGAACTTAATAAAACATTGTATTAAACAAATACTTTAATAAGATCTGATAACATAATAAAAATTATTCTTTTCATGACAGCTGTATTTATTTCGCTAAAATAACATGTAATTACAAAAGCTTAATGACGAACACAATCGTATTTTTAATGCTTGTAAACAGCATTAGAGAGCGTGACTAATTCGAACAAAATAAAGTTAATATTTCCGCATGGGCTACCGATTATCTTAATTCATGCCGATACCGAAATTTTACACACAAAAATACAGAATCTATTCAATACCGTAATCTTAAAATCGACCTCTATGAAACAGTAGCGCATCTCGCGGCGAAAATTTTCCCTATGCCAAACACTCCCATGAAGAATCTTCGTTTGTTCCAAACCTGAGTAGAATAAACCTAACGTATATCTGTGCTGCCAACTTGAAAATTATAAAGTCTAGCATCTACTCGGCGACTCCTCGCACGCAGTGTATGTTCTCTTCTGCGAGCGGCAAGTCGTGCAAGGAGATTGCCGGTACTCGCTCCTCGGATAAGCGAAACTGCATCTCGCGGTTATAGAGCGCAATACTGAGGAAGCGAGGTCGGGAACACGACAGTGCAATAGCATCCTACACGTTCGAAACCCTTTCGAGAGGCAGCACCAGGTAACAGGGCGGGAAGGGAGGATGTGTCGACACACGCAGGCGGAACAGCCCTCTGTGATTACAGCCCGCTGCCCGTCAGACCTGTTATGGAAAATTCACGGTTATTTAAATTTCACAGTTATTATCAAATAAAGTGCTTAGATGAGAGATCAAGAGGTGAATTTATAGTCGTGATTTCCAAAATTACGTCGTGTCTCATGTTAAAAACCGGAGGCAAACCACGTGCACATAAAACGTTAACAGTTTTTCCATACNGAGAATTTTCAGTCGTGATTTCCAAAATTACGTCGTGTCTCATGTTAAAAACCGGAGGCAAACCACGTGCACATAAAACGTTAACAGTTTTTCCATACTTTTTCAGAAACGTTAATTCAAAGAAAAATATATCCACTAATGTTTGTAAATTCACGGAACTATATGCTGGTTTGGGGAACTAAGAGTATATTTTCAATTGCTCCTCAGACCCTTATTCTAGACGCAGAGGCACACCCACTCTCTCAGCGAACTCATTACATGTGAAACGAGAAATATGTATTTGCAATTAGGTTACGAACATTAATACTTATCTTCTTAAAAGTTTTGAAGTGGTGCTGAATGCTTTTAGATGGTTTTAATAAACATCAGGTACTTTAATGCATGCGTCAAAGTGACACAATGACACCGTTGCTATAAAAATTAAAGAATGTCCCAAAGTACTGTTTACACTCACAAGTATAACAGAGAAACTAACTGGGACTGCTTGTATTTGACGCTCCAATGACAACGTTGGGTGTGGGCGAATGTTAACAGTTACAAATGTTCCAAATGGCTGCCAGCAGCAGCAAGACATAGTTTGAATGTAGTAGAATAGAATAACAAACAGTAGATAAAGTTTCCATGGGAGTGGAATAACAGACGGTAGTAATCGTGTCTCTCGTGGCATCCAGTAACCATGGTTTTATAGAGTACAAAGTGTTATTTAGAGTTTCCAACAGATCAAAATTAAAAACGTTGATTCTAGATATGTGTGTGGATACTCAACCATTCCTCGGCGGCCTATCCACCCCTAACAAATGTTTCTTCCAGGAGCAACCGTCCATCTCGATGGCAATGTGGCGGTGCACCGTCCTCTTGGAAACAGAAAAATGTCATCTGGTTAGAGTTGGTGAACAGCAGGCACGATTTTTTCCCTGCAACTTGGTTCAGTTACTTTCAATTGTCACCGTTTTGTCAATGAAGAATAGCCCCACAAGTCATCTGCCAGACATACCGCCCCACACTGTTAACCCAGGAAGATTAACTGCTTGCTCTGTGCGAATTTTCATCGGCCCAGTACACGATCAACACCCCGAACTCTCAAGATAAGTTAAAATTCAAACGCAGTAAGCACCAATCATGTATGTAACATTTTATTTGTCCTTTCACATGTTCATAAACCCATTCAACAAAATTCGCCATGCATATCAGCGTCGTCTTCATTCAAAGCGNTCCTTTCACATGTTCATAAACCCATTCAACAAAATTCGCCATGCATATCAGCGTCGTCTTCATTCAAAGCGTGAAGTAGCATGGGAATTTAGGAGCTCCACTTTACTTGCTGTAATATATGACGGACAATAGAGGGGCGTGCTGCTATGCTGTATGTATTTCTCTTCTGAAACCAGTGGGTGGAGATTATTCCTTGACCAAGTGCTAGAAGAAGAGACGGCGAAAGGAAAATGAAGATCGACCAAAAATCTATGCTCGAAGTGCGCGAAAACCTGTAATCTTATCAGTCGTTTCTTCGAAATAACTCTTTTAAACAGTTTAAAATTTTGAAGAATGGTGCACAGGTTATTCCATGCTATTACCAAATATGTTAATTTTAGAAATAATGTCAAACAATTAATGAAAAAAAATTTTACTACACGTTTGTGCAAAAGTCCACAAAAGTTTCAGAGTGAAAAGTGAGATTCTTTAAGGTTTTTTGTTTGAAAAGATGGGCTGGGGATGAAAGAATATGATATGTAGAGAAAGGAACGCAATTTTACGGAAGCGTTGTGGAATTGTTGAGTGGCCTGGTTTTCACTTAATAGAATGATAAGTTAAGAGGATTTTATGGTCAATGTGAATAATCAGGTCTCGAGTTTAAAAAATACATCATCTTCAACCCCTAGGCCTATACGAAAGAGAACAAATGCTCGAACCCTATTATTCTTCCCAAATTTCCAGCGTAACAACATTGTTCTCTATAGCAATCAGTTGGCTTTAGTTTGATTCTCTGAAGGGACATTAATTTTAAAAATTGCCCAGCGACTGGGATGAACCCACAAGTAGTCTAGCTATAGTATCAGTTTGGTAGCAATATTTGATACACTAGTGGAAAATAAAAAAAAACACCACTAAAGCGGTGACGTAGAAACACCATATACGCATGGGGCATTTATAGAGTACAATACATGCAATGATTAACAGTGCTGTGCTGTGGACAGAGTACGAACCGTGTACTAGATACACCACCGCTGAGCCTAATGCAACTGTAGTTGACTCGGTGAAAGATGCTTCAAGCATCGCCATGTGTGTAGTAAGCATTGTAGCGATGCCACGACGACATAGACGACAACACTTCGTGCAATTAACAGACCTTGAACGAGGTCGTATTGTGGGCCTTAGGAAGGCTTGATGGTCCTTCCGAAGAATTACTCAACGCGTAGGACGTGGAGTGTCTGCTGTGCATCATTGGTGGCTGTCCAACGATGGTGTACATGCTCGTCAACCTGGTTCCGGACGGCAGCGGCTTACGGATTCCCGTCTGGACCGCCGCATCAGACCAGCAGCCATAGCTGACCGCACGGCGTACGGCGCACAGATTAGGGCCACTGTTGCACCCAGAGTGTCAGCTAGGACCATCGCTAACCGTTTGCTGAACTCTGGGCTACGATCAAGGGTGCAGCTCGCCAGGCTTTCTCTCACACCTCAACAATGTGCAGCTGCCTAGGATAGTGTCGCAAACGACGCGACTGGAGGGATGAATGGCACGGAGTTGTGTTTTGTGATGAGACCAGATTCTGCCTTGGCGCCAATGACGGTAATTTGAAGTGCGGCGTCGACCAGGAGAGCGGCAACAACCAGAATGTATACGCCAGCGACATAGAGGACCAACTCCTAACATCATGGTCTGAGTAACAAAATCCTACAATGCCCTCACGCCTCTGGTGTTTATCGAGGGGACACTGGACAGTGAACGCTACATCTAGAACATCATTTAGTCCATTTTGTTGCCGTTCCTACAATGCGAAGAAGATGTCGTCTTCCGACAGGANATGGCTACATCTAGAACATCATTTAGTCCATTTTGTTGCCGTTCCTACAATGCGAAGAAGATGTCGTCTTCCGACAGGACAATACCCGGGTACACACGGCTCGTGTTACCCAACGCGCTATTAACGGTGTTCGTCAACTCCCCTGGTCAGAACGATCACCCAACCTGTCCTGTATTGAACATATGTGGGATATTATGGGAGAGCGTTTGGTGAGATCTGCAATACCGGCAACAAATCTCCACCAATTGCAACAACAGGGGGAATTAGCATGGAACACTATTCCCCAAGATATCAGCCGCCTTTATGATCGTCTCTACGCACAACTGCAGGACTTCATCGTCGCTAAAAGAGACTACACAAGATACTGACATTGTTATTAAAGATACACTGTACCCTATGTCTATAGTTGTGCGATCCTGTATAATTATGCAATAAAACATTCATTCATGTGGGACCATTGCGTTCGAGTGTTAATTTTCCATTTTTCACCAGCGTATTTGTAGCATATTGAGTGGTTTAATGTATATAATAACAATTTTATTAATCATGTTGACTAACTAATCAGAATTAATATTAAAATTACAATATCAAGGCTGCATATACAAATATAAACACGTAATCTACATACAATATGAGCTGAATTTGGAAAGAGAAAAGTAACTGAAAGACGAAATACTTCGCAAAGAAATAATATGAAATGACAGTTCATCGTAACATAAAAAATTCGTTTCATAAATAATATAGGTGTAAAAAATACTATGTACGACTAAGCGGTAAACGATCGCTCAGTTAATTGATAATCGTGTATATTAATTTCACAAAATAAATTTTAGCTGTGACAACTTTTATAGATAATGCAAAGAAAACTAAAATATAATGTTAATGGGGAGTAACAAAAATTACAGTATAATTGTTTAGGAAGCTGTAAAAGGAATGATAAAATAAATAAAAAGATGATAAATGAGAGGTTTACAAATGTTCAGTTACATTAGGAGAAGTATATAGAAAAAAGTTATATTTATATGCAAATGTAAAATTTTATTTCTTTTTTTAAGCTGTATGCTTTTTAGTCGCGACAAAAAAAAATGCGCTAACCTATGTTTCGATGAAAATTTAAGACGTGGCTATAAGCAGCGATGTAGTTATAAAGAATTTCACTTTCCTATGAAATGTTTCAGTTACTGGTTTTTCGTTTCAGCGGTTACTGCAGCCATACCTTTGTTGTACGGACTGCACGAAATCATCATGCACATGGAAACCTTTGCAGAAACTCGCTTCCCATTGGCTAATGCGCTCTTCTCTGGTCCTCTTTCGTCTTGTCCTCCCCCGAACAGGCTTCACCCCTCTTCAGCCATCAAACAAACAAGGATCATCACAGTTGTTTTCTATGTATAACCTCCTTAGCTTAAACACATATTTGGCAGTGAACCACTTCTGATAACTTTAATAAATGGGTAGTTTGTTCTCTATAAATATTCTGAGTACTAATTGAATTTTTTTATCGTGAAGATATTCCTCTTGAATGTTTATTTTCGCTTTTCAGTGTTGTCTACCGAAGTTAATACAGTTTAAACGCAGCAGCCCCGTATAGCATCTGTACCGCTTGCCGCTGCTGGAGTCACCAGACTGCCACAAACACCTATGTACTTCTACTTAATTTTATCGTAAATTAATTAGCCTACGTAAATTACCAATGTTGCAAACCTAACATTCTAAGCATTTCCATATTTCAGGAAGATGACCTTAAGTATCAACTGGAGTTTTAGTTTGTATTGTCTTTCTCTATGTATAATACATTATGATAGACGTCTTTAACAATACTTGATTTATGTTGGTTACAGAGTTTCACCATTGAGCATATCAAAATATGAAACTTATTTCTGTTAAGTATCAAAGTATTAAGTTTATTATGAAACTCAATCACACAATGATATAAACCAACTCAAGCATTTCAAAATTATTACAATGTATTACCTCACACAGATAGCCAATCGTTCGTCACGCTTCAGAAGCAATGGTTTCTTGTTAAGGACGCAAATTTTTTCCTTTTTTACTTAAATAAAAGAAAACATGAAATCATTATTTATAAGAGTTATGGCGTAGTTAATAGTCACTCTTGTCTTAAGTTGTGATAAAGGTATCACAAAATTCCAAAGCCCACATTCCGTAAAATGTTGTTTATACTCAAATAATTTCAAATCTTCAAATTCTCGAACTTCTGACAAGAATGTAGTGGCATCTTAAAGTAANGTTGTTTATACTCAAATAATTTCAAATCTTCAAATTCTCGAACTTCTGACAAGAATGTAGTGGCATCTTAAAGTAATATGAAATGGGATCAACAGAGAATACTTCTGAAAGCTTTTTATCTCCGACGAATAGGAACACATCTAAACTATTTGGGGAATACAATTCTTTGTCAATATTTTTTTATTTTCTAAAAAAAATATATATATACTCGTGTTGGACACATGAAAAAATACATACACTAAAAATACCTTTATTTTTTTAAGTAGAAAAACATACGTTAATTGAAGTTTACCTCATTTGTTTTAAGTAANCGAATAGGAACACATCTAAACTATTTGGGGAATACAATTCTTGGTAAATATTTTTTTATTTTCTAAAAAAAAAAAAATATATACTTGTGTTGGACACATGAAAAAATACATACACTAAAAATACCTTTATTTTTTTAAGTAGAAAAACATACGTTAATTGAAGTTTACCTCATTTGTTTTAAGTAATAAAAATATACGTTCATTTAAGTTAATAGTTAAATAAATTCTAGCAAAGAATAATAATTTTTTCTTTCTTAAGATAACTGTTGGGTTAGTTTTTTTTTTACAGACCAGTACACCGACAAAGGCTTACCTAAATGTAAGTTAATTGCTAATCAATACAAGAAGTAGAATGAGGTGTATTGTGATCATTAAACTTAACCCAGCAAACAGTGTTTCATGGAAACACTGTTCATATAGCTAGTGAATTCCTATGTAGCAGTATACATGAGGTGGAACAAGTTATTACTCAAGAATTTAAAAAAATCATACTGATTTTAAAATTAAAAAAAAAAAATGTTTTTCATAAGTGTTAAAACACGCCTAATACACAGCAAGTCGATGAGCAACTTCAGTTTTATTTATTTAGTGTCACCGCTGGAAATTGGTCAACATTTAAGAGTTTTAAATAATGTAATACAAATATATGTCATACGAAGGGTCGTATCTAATTAATGTACACAATATCTGTTTTCATAGTACTGCCTACGTGAAGAATAAATATGAATCCAAAACACAAGCTTATGTTGCAAATTCCCCGCNACAATATCTGTTTTCATAGTACTGCCTACGTGAAGAATAAATATGAATCCAAAACACAAGCTTATGTTGCAGATTCCCCGCGAAAAAAAATATATATTTGCAGACATGTATGTATTTCTTACAAAGTAAAATTATTACTAGCGTCAGGACATACTTTAAGGTGGAGCTGTTTTGTGAATAGTCGCTGTATGTATTTATATGTCGTAAATTAATTACGAAATGAACTGTAGTTCTTGTAAGACCTCTATCCCTCTTGAACTTGTATATGCTTATGGCAACAATTCTGAATCGGAATATTTATGTTGAACTATGAGCGTCCGCCACAAGTGCTTCGTAGAAATAACTTGATGAGAGCGATAATATTAGCAATAACTTGAGTTCATTGTTTATTTACACTTCAACGGGACANGTAGAAATAACTTGATGAGAGCGATAATATTAGCAATAACTTGAGTTCATTGTTTATTTACACTTCAACGGGACAAAGACTGTCTCATTTTAAATATGACGGGGAATCAATAAGTAAGGTCATATATACAACCGCGAACATCCACATTACATTGCACAAGTGACATTCAAAACGTTGAACGGCACATATATTCCAACTTTTGTACATAACTGGGATGCTCCTAATAAGGGGCTAGGATCGCTCCCTGTCATAAGATTGGCTATTCACAGAAAGCAGGATCTTTATATACCCACTCTTTTCAGGCAGCATCTTGCACACTTGCATTATCCCGAAACCGTCTTACACCAATATGTTACACAGTGGTAAAAAAAAAAAAAAATGAAAATTGTACGTGAAATGTTAACTGGTACATTACATTCAAGGTTACTTCCAACTTTTATGAAGCCCTGCTGAAGTTATACTTCGTCCTATAAGGATGCCACGTATGTTTGTTTTGAATTGGTTAAGATATTTATGCACCAAAGGGACAGTGCACAATAGTCGTGCGCACTCAGTGTAATAATATTTTGCATAAGGAATGTTTTTACTAGACATTACCACCACACCTAGCAAGTTCGTAACACACTGTTTTATTCTTACTAATCATAAAATCAAAACTTGTAAATTATACAAAAAATAACTGTAAAAATATTTATGTTGAAACAAGACAAGTATAATGCGCCGTGATACAAAACATATTTCGAAAACAAGCAACCACGTCACACATGGGCTGATTTTCCAAAGATTGGATTCAAAAAGNAACCACGTCACACATGGGCTGATTTTCCAAAGATTGGATTCAAAAAGTTTGAAGAAACCGTGAAGAGACCATACCTGACGTTCTAGTGAAAGAACTGCAAAAGGCCTTATGTTGTCAACGCGGAGTGAGGTTTGCCATTATAATGAAGGAGAGTGATACTATTGGGTAGACGACTCTANTGCAAAAGGCCTTATGTTGTCAACGCGGAGTGAGGTTTGCCATTATAATGAAGGAGAGTGATACTATTGGGTAGACGACTCTACTAATATCCGCGAATTCCCGTCCTTAAATCGTCGTGATGTTACACAGTGCCCATCGGCTCTGATCTCCGCACTGCAGAACATTCCGGAGTATGATCCATGGCCTTGCTGGCTGACAAGGCTTCTTGACCTCCTTTCTCNAAGAAAAATAATTATTTTAGGCTTTTGTCTTTTCGGATGAGTGAATAACAGTAAATATCATATACCGTGTAGGTAATGAGAATAGCAAAATTAACAGCAAATATAAAAATATTTAAATTTCCAGGATGGAGTGTTTTTTTTATCTATAAAACCATATCAAAGCATTCGTGTAAAATTGCGACAAAAATCCATACTGTTAAAGGAACCTCAACACGAGCTATAAGATAAGTTAAAACCCTAAAAAGTGATTTTTTAATGCTCTACATTATCTCAGGTCAAATAATATACTTTCTCTTGTTCACGCAATTGCATAAACATTATAAATCTTTTGTGCAAATAGTCATGTAAGGATAAATTATTTATCAACAATATTTAATTAAAAATTTGCATTACAATATTACCGTACAACTTTGGCTGCGATAATGCACTATTTTGGTCATGAATTTGCAGTTTATAAATCATACATCATAAAACCGATAACATCAAAATCTTGTATTTTTAAAAACGGAATTTACTTTAAATTAACACCACAAAATGTTGCCCCTACTTATTGATCGACAGCGAGAACCTTACTTATTTATCCGCTCTCGGACTTTCTGTAAAATCTTTGCAATAAAATGGTTACTCAGTTACACCTTCAATGGGAATCACTAGATTTTAAGTGGTCTATATGCGTACAAACCATTATTTCGTGACTAATACGCAATCAAAATTTACCTGTAGAATTTACTTTCAGCACGTATATGTCTTTTACGGACACCATTATTAAAACAAATTTAATTATCAACACGCTTTTGTTTGATTATAATTCAGCGTAACTTAGAAAATAATATTTTTGACAACCCTGGGATGTTATGAATTTTATCACAATGATATGTGGTTCGACGTTTTCCAAAGTAATAAGAGTTGTCTTACTAAAGGTGTCCAGCATTGGCATAACTACAACTAATGTATATTCAGTTCGTTTCAAATTAAATAAAACTTCATAACTGCAAAAGTAAAAGTGTTTTTAAAAAAATTTCGGTTCATATATTAGATTCAAGTACGATATTTAAAACGAAAAAAAAAAAACAGCGTTATTTTTAAGACTACATCTAAATGCAGCAATACCAGAGAATAATTTCAACATTTTGCCAAAACTGCTGTGTGCTCGTTTATGTTTATTAACAAGGCAGATAAATGAAGAAATGTAGGCCACTGCCTATCATGCACACAACAACATATTTTATACGTACGTGAAAAGTAAGTCGCAACGCAGCCCGTCAACCTCGTGAAACCACAGGGGAGAGGCCATTTACCGATTTCACAGCTTTGACTTACGCAGGTACACTCGAAATAAGAGGAGCAGAACGACGAGACACCGGAGCTTATCAAACGCGGATGATAAAATGAATCCGCGGGAAATGCGCTTCGACACACGCCACGTATTTATAAACCCGAACCGATACTGAGAGATCCAGATAAGACGACACGGATTGACGAGGTTGTAGGAAAATAAGAATTTCGATGAAGGGGGAGGGGGGGAAGTGGTGGCAATTCATTAGTACAAAAGGAGATGCAACCGTTCCCGCTCGTCACTAGCAGTACTCTGCCGGCAAAGGAATCAAGTTTACCTGCACGAACTTAGGCGCTCCCGGAGCACAGGTAAGCCGATAACACTAGGGTCAGTAGCTTGGTACCTATGTGCCTGCGTTTGCATGAGGGTCTCCGGTAGCCTTTACTGCTAAGGGTGCTGGACACAAAATAAATACACAGTTTTACATTTGTACTAAATACCTACCATTCAACCTCAAGACATCACCGGTACCGATTCTTCCCTTGTACGAAAAAAAAAAAAATCACATATTGGCATCATGGCATATTGAAATCACAATTGCAGTGTTTTTAAGGCGTAGAAATAAAATAAACGAAAACATTTACAGATAATCTAATAAAGGCAACAAAACGCTATGTCGTAATTCATTTCAAGGTATGCTTAGCAAAGTCTATTTTACAAAAAATGGTAGACTACTACAAATTTAAAAATATCCAAATATTTCCTAATTTTTAGCAATTTTTAAGAAATACGAAAATACAGGCTGGGTATAAAAGAATACCCCAAATTCGAAGGTTTATAATATCAAAACCAAACAACCTACAAACTTGATTGATCAATCAAATGAACCGTGGAACCGTGAAGTTTGTTTGCCATCCATTCATAAATGTTCAATGTGATCACCACGAGAGACTTGAACGACATCTACGCGATAATAAACTCGTTCCACACTCTTGTCAGCATGTCCGGTGTTACGGTTTGAAAGGCGTCCGTAGTTCTAGTTTTGAGGTCGTCAATGTTAGGCGGCAATGGTGTACGAAACACTTGATCCTGTATGTGTCCCAATAGAAAAAATCGCAAGGGGTACGATCCGGGCTTCTTGGTGGCCAGCAATGAAGAGCCTGGTCACCATCTGCTCTTCGACCAATCCAGCGTTGCGGCATATCTCGTTTAGTTATCCGCGTACAGCTAGGTGCCAATGGGGTACTGCACCATCCTGCTGGAAAATGATATCCCCCGCCGCCTTTTCTAACTGAGGAAACAACCACTATGTAAGCATGTCCAAATAAGGGATTAGAGTAAAGGTGTCTTTGGATACAGCGCAAAACACGTTCACTTTGAACGAAGTGCGCTCGTGCGGTGGTTCCATGTGGAGCTCCTGACCCCATATCCGCACGTTGTGCCGGTTTACCTAACCATTTGTATGGAACGTCACTTCACCTCTAAAAACCGGCTTAGACATGTAGGCATCGTCTGCCTCCTTCTGGGCAAGGAAACATCAGACCATCCCCTTCACATTGAATTGTCGAATGCGAGCTCGTTACCCCCTCACCACCTCAAACCAAGAGTTACGAATGCCATCCAAACCGTATCACCGGACATGCTTTCAAGAGCGTAGAAACGTTTGATTATCTCGTAGATGACGTTTGGGCCGCTCATGGTGTTCACATTGAACATTTATGAATGAATGGTAAACAAACTTCAGGGTTCCACGGTTTATTTGATTGGTCATTCAAGGTTGTAGGTTGTTTGGTTTTGAAATTATAGACCTTCAAAATAGGGGTATTCTTTTACACTCAACCTGTATTTTGGAACGCGATTTTAAAGATTTCGAGACGTAACTACCAACCCACCAACCTTTATACAAATTCATAGGATAGTTTTTTTAAGGTAATTTACACTGCCCCATCTCACTTCACTTCTTACAACCGACTCCACTCAGTTAGCCTTCTCGTATCCGTTGCTGACCCCGCCGAAGGTGAGATCAATGTGTACACTTCACTTTGCAGTATGCTAAACATCACTCCTAAGGCTCGTGATTTCGACAATTCTGTTGGCAAATAAGAGAGCTGTTTTAGTTTTGGGACTAGGTAGTTAGTTCCTGCGCTCTCTACTACAAACTTCTAGCAACGGAACGTCAGAACGCTGAACTGGAAGCAGTATTCGACACTAACTGAACGCTTCGAACACGCGATGTCCGTCTGTCCCTTCTTGCCGCGTGAAGGCGACGAATACCCGTCGTAGTGTCCGCGGTCATGGTTGGAGAATCTCTTGCCTCGTTCCGTGCACGTTATTAACACAGAAACTATATTGCTCTCAGTAAAGTCACCTGATAAATACTACATCCGCCTTATGCATGGTGTTAGTCCAGTCCTGAATTATTAATATTATTGGGATCCTTGTCTTTATGACGATTATGCCACAATTGCCGGGTGCGATTTGACACATACTGCCGGCACGAGTCCACCCCAGTAAGGCCTCGAGCGTAAGAAAGAACCTCAAACAGGGCTATTCTAGGTCAGCCTGAGTTTCTCCTTCCTTTTCTTTGTCACTTGTGGTTTTTCCCGAAACCCAAACGCCCTACTACATACGATTTATTAGGTCAACGAAACAATCAGATCTGCGCATCCGCGTTCGTGATGCCGCCAGAGCGCAGCACTATGGTGAGGAAGATTGTGAGTACATCGAACACAAATAAGTGAAAATTAAATAGGGAGACGTGAATGTTGAGCTTGTTTATAAATATATTTAAACATGAAAAGGAATATTAAATACTGTAACTGAACTACACGAAATAACGGCAGGAATAAGTTGGGTATTTTAAACTCCACTTGGTTTAAAGTCATGGAAATGATTAAAGCCACATTTTAAGCAGCGCGGCGTTATTTTTCAAAGAGACAGTAAAACTATAGGGAAACAGTGAGGAAGCTATCTCAGAACACGCTGAAGCATTAAACAATTATTTTAAAAGTTACACGCTTTTTTGGCATATGCAAATGTAACACGATAGTTATAAAGAATCGCGACTTTTCGGAAAATAGCAAGATACATTTTTGAACATATAATTTTTCGAGTTCACGAGTGCTGCTGAATCATTATCACCTAGTCGCCTTTGAATGTTTTTCCCCCGTCGGTATCCTAAGTAATACGATTACGGAAAGTGCTTAGAAGGTAGAGAAATTTCAGGGGTAAATAAATATAACAAAATGTACTGATTCAATGGATATGGTAGGTAAGTTTAAATATCAAAATAGTGATTCACCCACTGTCTAGATAAAGTTTTGCTGGGTATGATACAATGATGAACATTGGTTACAACATTAGATTCTGAACTAACAAATGCTAACTACGATAGTGGGAGAATTTACATTTTCCAACTTAAATCCATGTAAAGGAGCTGATTAATCACTATTGTTCTTCTGCTAGTATAGTAGGTGAACAAATATTTTTGCTCACTTCTGGTATTCTCTTTTAATCAGGATCGTTTTTTGGCTATCTGGAAGTTCTATAATATAAATTATTCTATTTCTGTAAGATTTGTATTTTAAACATTTTAGAAATCTCAATAAACATTCAATCTCGTTCAGTGCGTCATATAAGCAAAGACAGTTTGTCGCCGATTGATAGTTCATATGTCTGCCATCACATGTCAGCTGCTTTGCTCGAAAACGCGAATAGTCATTGCTATGTATAGAAGGGAGCTGACGAGAAGACAAGGCATCTTGGCGAGGCACTGGTCAGGGGCGCAAACCCTCCCTTGCCACCACCAAAACCCGCGCATCGTTCATAGCCTCCTGTCACAGTCACAGGTCACCCTCGCTACTATTCATCCCAAAATAAACAGCTCTCTGGAAGTGAGTCACGAGTTAGTGTCGGTTGCGTGTGTATCAGTAGGGTANAGCTGACGAGAAGACATGGCTGCGTGGCGGGGAAGTGGTTGGGGGCGCAAACCCTCTCTTGCCACCCCCAAAACCCACGCATCGTTCATAGCCTCCTGTCACAGTAACAGGTCACCCTCGCTTTTATTCATCCCAAAATAAACAGCTCTCTGGAAGTGAGTCACGAGTTAGTGTCGGTTGCGTGTGTATCAGTAGGGTATATTATAGCGCAGTCTAGGAAGAAAGGGAAAACTATACACAGCGAAGTGGGGAAGGTGATCAGACATGTGATAAACAAATGTGACGAAGAAGCTACTGAAGGTCAAATAAAACATTTATTATCTCAATCCAATCTACGTGCATCAGATTAGACTGGAATTTATATGAGAAGTGTTTCCAGAATTCGCGAAGAAGGTGATGATGCTTGTAACAGTTCGCTGTCAACACCAGACAAACACCGAAAGCGTTCACATGAAAGAAATGTAGAACGTGACTCATTTGATAGGAGAGTAATCAGAGATGTTATTCATGACTTTTTACTTAGTGCAGAAACAATTTCCATGGGATGTTCATATGCTTAGGCAGATACTGAAAGAAATGGGGTTTAAATTGAAACGGTCTAACAGTTCTCTTAAAATATTCGTGGAAAGACAGCACATTGTTCACTGACGTTGTAAATACTAAAAATCATTTCTCCACTACACAGTGGAGGGGTGCCCCATAATTTCAATTGATGAAACCTGGGTCGATGCAACATCACATTTAACAAATGTTGGCAAAGTGATACTGAACAAAACATTCAATGGAAGAAAATAAACCCCCATCGAAATATGCAGTGAAAAAGGNGTTTATTCAAGTAAAACAATTTAATTTAAAACAGTTTGAAAATGTTGTTTTTGATCATTGCTGAAAGTCTTCTAATAGGTGTTGGTAATGTGAAAGATGTTTTTAAAATTGTAACTATTGGGAAATGTGATTAATTTTCGTACGGGAACAGATTGTGAATACGTACAATAAATAGCTTGCTTTAAAAATTTGCACTTCAAACTCAAAGCAAAACATTTCGCGCACCAGTCAGACGGATGCATAAAATAATGTATTTAAAGGCTAATGTTGAAAAAATAATAATAGAGGCGTATACCATAACATTAAAGACTATATTTGTATGCGCGTTGTATGAAAGGAAAATCTCCCTGCGACCTGATAGTTTTACTACTGCTAGGATGGGTTAGAGACGCCGGTGGCCCGCCCACCCAGGCCAAATTCCAGAGCCTCGTGTTACGAATGAGCTTTTATGCCATTCATACTATCAAATTACTATGGGCGTAGCTCAATAATGAGTCATTATTAGACAGAGCACAGCAGTAAAAGATGGTGTTTATCCAACATAAATATTATACAATTACTATTTACGTGACTATTGATCGGGGAGATTATATGGAATACAAATATGCTAATTAATTATATTAAGTATCCTTACATCACGCCATTACTATTACAGTCCAATTGGTATGTCCCCACCTTGTTCATGGTTAACGATGGCAGGACACACTCATCTTCAGTGGTATTCTGTCTGGTCAGGTCGNGTATGTCCCCACCTTGTTCATGGTTAACGATGGCAGGACACACTCATCTTCAGTGGTATTCTGTCTGGTCAGGTCGCCGACAAAAGACGCCGCTTCCAGTGTTATGCGGTTGTGTTATTTAATATTTTAAGCCCCCTTTACTGGCCGGTGGAGGGGATTTGTGGTTGAAAGAAAGCGTTGCACCACAACGTTAGTGCGAGCACGGCTGTTTCAATGTTTGAAGGTGTGATTATGCAGGCCGTTCAGCTAAGTCCTGATCACATCATAACACTCACCTTCTCGTGAGCACTGAACTATACAGTGACCGGCAGTTATTGTCTGTCTCATATAAGTTGGCGAGATTTGACAGTCATTGAGTAGCAACTTGAGGTATACGAAATAAACAACGTGCAATTTACAAAATCCTGTATCAGCTGATGCATGAACGAACAAAAATCAATATTAAGTTGGCTATTATGAGTGCACCGCCGACGCACATCAGACAAGCAGAAAATATGCTCATAAGAAAGAGTGCTTAGATTTATCAAACATTTTATTTTATGTGGTCATTAAACAGCGGTTTTTAATGTTACAAACTGAACTTAGTGCTAAANAGATTTATCAAACATTTTATTTTATGTGGTCATTAAACAGCGGTTTTTAATGTTACAAACTGAACTTAGTGCTAAAGTAGTAATGTATAGGTGTTCAAAATGAATTGCGCATTAAAACGATTGCTATTAAAAAGCATGAACTTCAAACTTTGGGAGTCCTTTTCATGTCGTATCCCCACTCTCCATCCATGCTTTCCATACGCGCTTGATATTAATTCCAAATTCCTACAGAAATATCGCAGGGTATTGTTGAATAATTTTTTCAAATAATTTGAGGAAATATATTTCAAACTCATGTCGTTTTAAAACAGTACTGTGAGTAAAATCAACTTTTAAAAAGGAGGGATCAGGAGGTAGGCCAATGTTGTGCCACGTGTAGAGAAACGCATTCAGCTGACAAAAGCACTACATGCCATGTCATGTGCGCCATTTGTCTCTCTCTCCCAAAGCACTAACAAGTCAGAAAAATATAAATTTCTTATTTAACATAACAAATTTGCGAACATATAACAACAGTTTTATTTTTCCGTGAGCTCGGTATAATTTTTAAAGTAACATATATTTCCGTTTACAGCGATTTTGTTTACTAGTAATTTCCTTTAGGCCGGTAATCAATATGTCCATCAATTACACGTCATGATGTTNTTTTGTTTACTAGTAATTTCCTTTAGGCCGGTAATCAATATGTCCATCAATTACACGTCATGATGTTCTGCCACCCGCGTTGCAAAGTCCTAGGTGAGTTGGTGAATAAAAACGTGTTTTCAAGAAAAACATTTTTTTTTTCAATTCTTAACATATAAGCTGTAACGTCCAAAGTGTGATACGAAATATAATTACCGTTTCCCAAATGTTAACCCAAATTCGCTGTCTCAGATAAATTTAAAAAAAATCAGAACATAAATAATTTTTTCAAGATTTTATATTTTTACTTTTATAACCTACGAAATATTTAGACAGATGTTAGTCTATAGATTCCTTCAAGTTTGTTTAGCATTACAGTAGAATAGCAAGTGGATTAGCCAACAGCGATTTGATAANTAATCAATATGTCCATCAATTACACGTCATGATGTTCTGCCACCCTGGTTGCAAAGTCCTAGGTGAGTTGGCGAATTAAAACGCGTTTTCTAGAAAAACTTTTTTTTTTCAATTCTTATCATATTAGCTGTTACGTCCAAAGTGTGATAAGAAATATAATTACCGTTTCACAAATGTTAACCCAAATTCGCTGTCTCAGATAAATTTNAAGTGTGATAAGAAATATAATTACCGTTTCACAAATGTTAACCCAAATTCGCTGTCTCAGATAAATTTAAAAAAAATCAGCACATAAATAATTTTTTCAATATTTTATATTTTTACTTTTATAACCTACGAAATATTTAGACAGATGTCAGTCTATAGATTCCTTCAAGTTTGTTTAGCATTACAGTAGAATAGCAAGTGGATTAGCCAACAGCGATTTGATAANAGTACTTGACAAGTACCCCACCCAACTGCAACACTTCCATCTACATGACGACTCGAAACCCTCAAATCTTTAAAATACCTTCTGCCATTCCAGAACCATTTAAGTTACAGGCTTTACACTCATGGTATGTACGCCATCCTAATTGAATACTTCCATTTCTATGGCAAATATACCCTCTGACCCTAACAGCCACCTTCTTTCACAACTTAATCTTTCACAAAAACAATTTAAGCTATGAGTAAACACATTTGACGTGTACCTCCTACTCCTTGGCAGCTTCCATCTGCTTACTGCACCTCCTTTCGTCTTTCCCGAATCGATTAACATAATTGCTTTATNATGGTCGCAGCAGCAAGCGGAGTTCGGCACTCCTCTCTTCAACAGGCAAATACCGTCCTACATCTATTCTACTGGTCCCGCAACCAGGGATGCTCCTTAGTGGAAGGGAAGCAAGCACATCTCACCTCGCGATTCGATTGACGCAATCCGAAGACACCAATTACCAAGTTTCGCTACATGATATGCTAAAGAAAAAAATAAAATAAAATTTTCAACTACCCATTTTTTTTATTTTTAAAGTGTCTTACNGCTACATGATATGCTAAAGAAAAAAATAAAATAAAATTTTCAACTACCCATTTTTTTTATTTTTAAAGTGTCTTACATTATAGAGAAAAATATGAAAAGACTAAAATACACCCTTTAAACCCACTATAATCACATTTCTAAAAATTNTCTTACATTATAGAGAAAAATATGAAAAGACTAAAATACACCCTTTAAACCCACTATAATCACATTTCTAAAAATTAGCAAAACCCGCGAAGGCAAGGAATATGATCCTTGTTTCTTCGCCCACTCATGCCTTCAGAATAAGACACGCCTTGCAAAGTTTAATGGACTAGTCCGTTTTGCACTAAACGCCACCACGACTGGCACGCACCTAGCTGCATGTTATTCGCCAAACTCGCAAAGTGCTGTGTCGCNTTTGCACTAAACGCCACCACGACTGGCACGCACCTAGCTGCATGTTATTCGCCAAACTCGCAAAGTGCTGTGTCGCTATCATGACATTGAAGTAAATTGGTGGTACTCTGCTACATTTTTCTTCAGATTGATTAAATATAATAAACAAAGTTNTCTTACATTATAGAGAAAAATATGAAAAGACTAAAATACACCCTTTAAACCCACTATAATCACATTTCTAAAAATTGGCAAAACCCGCGAAGGCAAGGAATATGATCCTTGTTTCTTCGCCCACTCATGCCTTCAGAATAAGACACGCCTTGCAAAGTTTAATGGACTAGTCTGTTTTGCACTAAACGCCACCACGAATGGCACGCACCTAGCTGCATGTTATTCGCCAAACTCGCAAAGTGCTGTGTCGCCATCATGACATTGAAGTAAATTGGTGGTACTCTGATACTTTTTTCTTCAGATTGATAAAAGACAAAGTTTAAGACGTAAGAATTAAAACTTAAAGTCCCAAAGACCGCCCTGCCTACAACTAGGAGCTAGCTGGCTGCTCTACCCCGGCCTTTAGGCACGATCATCTCATACATACGCTTGCACTACCAGCCACTGATGTAGCCACGAGTCTCTTAAGTGAAGGCTTGTATCGGCAAGGTGTTAGACAATAAAACATAACATATCTTGGCGTCAGTTAAAATTAGACAAAGTAGGTACGGATTTATTACTACAGTAATATTTGGAATAATTTTCAAAGCTCCTTAGAAGTGGNTAAAATTAGACAAAGTAGGTACGGATTTATTACTACAGTAATATTTGGAATAATTTTCAAAGCTCCTTAGAAGTGGCGAAGGTAAGCGACTCCAAACCCAAACTTATACACCTATTTTTATTCTCATTTCTCTTGTACTCCCTGTTACTTTGGACTTCCAAGCAACCAAAACCAAAGGAGAGGACAGAATTGCAAAGTATGAATTTTTTTAGGGTACAGATTTTACCGTTACGCCCTATCTGAAGCGTTTCGGCCACNGGACAGAATTGCAAAGTATGAATTTTTTTAGGGTACAGATTTTACCGTTACGCCCTATCTGAAGCGTTTCGGCCACACTCTTGAAATATGGTATACCAACCACCGTCGCCTTGAAAAAAATTTGTCACTCTTTTTTACGAATGCGGAGTGACATTTTTGAAATTTATATTTTAGTCGGTATCTCGAAAACAAAGTTCAACATTTACTGTCGGGACATTTTCATCGTGCAGTTTTTACATCATTTCCTCAGCCCTCTTCTCTAAATATTTTTCTGTCAGATTTATTTTATGGCATTCATTTATTTCCTCTAATGCTTTGAAAATGGTGCATCCTTGTACGAATATCTAGAAAACAACGCATCCCACAAAATTTGTCTCAGCCTTCCCCTGATATAACACTAAACAGTTTCATATACAGTCTTCATATTCTCCTTGAGTTGAAACATTCTTGGTAATAACCTTTTTGTACTGGATATACCTCCTACTACCTACACCCCCTTCTACACACAACCCCACTTACTGTTTGTCATTACCAAACAGTTCAAGTTAAAGTATTAGTACTTGACAAGTACCCCACCCAACTGCAACACTTCCATCTACATGACGACTCGAAACCCTCAAATCTTTAAAATCCCTTCTGCCATTCCAGGATCATTTAAGTTACAGGCTTTACACTCATGGTATGTACGCCATCCTTATTGACTACGTCCATTTCTATGGCAAATATACCCTCTGACCCTAACAGCCACCTTCTTTCACAACTTAATCTTTCACAAAAACAATTTAAGCTATGAGTAAACACATTTGACGTGTACCTCATACTCCTTGGCAGCTTCCATCTGCTTACTGCACCTCCTTTCGTCTTTCCCGAATCGATTAACATAATTGCTTTATAATTAGCGCGTATCCCTTAACTCACATTTACATTATATCTTTACCTTATTCTTCCCTTCCCGTACCGTCCTTTGGGCCTCCCTTATCACCAATATTCATGGCCCTGACTGAAACAGATCTGAAACATTCAAAAAGTCTCTGCCTGAAACTGCATATACGGTAACAAAAACATTTAACTGCCGGCTATTTTTACAGCCCCATTTTATAGCACTCCCACGTTATGCAGGCTCCCGAAGTTGTTTAAATTATTACTCGATGTGACAGATGTGTTTGAAGTAATTATGCAAAATATTCAGCTTATTTGGACGAGCTATCTGAAATGGAAAACGAATGCAAATGTTGAACGTGTCAGGCGATTACCAAGCTTTAAATTGCCTTCTAGTTTGTTCGTGCGTCAATAAGCAGTCAGATATAACGTCATGAAAAAAGTAATAAGTTATGAACCGTAATTAAAATACATTTAAAGAGACCTCTAATAGTGTCACGTCAGTTTTAATACTCTTAAGAAATACGTAACTACTGAAAAACGCAACCAATAGTGTTAATGTTATAAACAAAGTCGCCTAAATAAATGCATACTTTTTGGGTATGAGATGTCTCCAATTACATATTAAAAATGCTTACCATCAGACCTTCCGGGGGAATATAAACATAACTTAATCTAGCAATATTAATATGCATTACACAGAGAGCATGGGATCGGTTATCTCCGCATGAACATATGGATACACCAATACCAGTATTGAAATGTTATCAGGTCTGTCATTTCCGAACAAAAGGAAACAAAGACATAAAATATATGTTTTAACATTACACAGGAAATAGTTGAAAAGTATGTTGCACGGACTAATTTTAATAGTATTATAGTATCATGAGGGAATATCATGTGCCAATACTAAATTAAAGGTACAACGTGAGGTGAATTTCAGTTAGCTAAACATTTTTTGTTTCCTTCCCTGCCATGAATTAAAAGTCCAGTAAAGTATGTGCACGATTTTTGCTACGATTATTAGAATGGAAATAGTGCGGCAAAATAAGCTAAAAGAAATCCCCACTGATTTGTACAAAAACAGAAGTGCTTTCATACTAATTGCGATCATAATAAGATTCGATAGATGAATTCATGGTATCACAGACAGACAACATGGAACTTTCAAGCGATTCTCTAGTAGCCCTCGATGTACGAGATAGCACGGCGTACTTGCTAGACCTGAGAAAGTGCTGCACCTGGTCTACTCCGCACCTGGTGGCCGTAGCAGTGAGCAAGCCCAGGGGCCGGCCACGCTGCAGGTAACGTAATTACAAGGGCTTTGTACTGGCCCTGCCAGTCCGCCCTGAGCCAATTAGCACCGGAGATAACATGTCGTGGGAGGGGCCTGGGGGAGGGTGCTGACAGCACCAAGTAGGTCAGCAGACTGTAGCCAATAAACGTCCGGCGGAGGGTACAGCGCCTTGCTAACTTGCAAGAGTCCAGTCAGGAACTTCATCGCGAGTTCTACAGCGGCAACCACCTTCCCGCTACATGGCACACGCCCGAAAAGCGACACTGGAGGATAACGACACCCCACATCTCATTAGGCAAGGTGTGAGATCCCACAGCGCACTGAGAACGATTCCCGGCAGGAAACATATCATCGTCATCAGCACCGTCATCTTCATAATTGAAGCTGAATAACTCGTTTGTTACAGCGCCGCCCATATCTCCCACTAACCCACACAACAGACCCCGAACTGGGAAAATCCTGGGTTCGAACTTAGGTATAGTTTGTTCGCGGTTTTTTCACATTTTCTGAATTAAACTTTTGAAAAACCATCCATGTATGAAATACTTATTTCCTACATATGCCGTGTATCACAGGCGTTTTATAATACTGTTAACATAAAAATACCTTGATTTAACAAATTGAACTTTTACTTATATTTTATTTATAAATTATAATATTTACATTGATGATTAATACAAATTAAAACAGGGGAAATATAGGTGTGGTGGTAATACCTAGTAAGAAATAGTTCTTATGCAAAATATTATTACACTGAGTGAGCACGAATACGGTGCGCTGTCCTTTGGTGTAATTTTTTAGACACGGTTAAGCTTTGTTTACATGAGGCGGAGGAATTTACTGGAATTAGAACTTCATCAGGGCTTCAGGAAAGTTGGATGTTACTGCAAATTGACTAAAACGGTATGGCAACCGTGGACACTCACACTTTGATAAATGGAGGGGGGAGAGGTACAGGAAGGAGTACATTCCTTTTGGAAAAAAAGGTTTTATATTCTGCAGTACTTTTAAAGAGAACCAAAGATAAAAGGTAAGCAAAAGTATCTATCTTTTCAGTTTTTATTTAAAATTTATTTATTTGTATGACGTCTGCTCACGAACAGCATCGAAGGAATTTTTCATGTCCGAAACCTAGTTTCATATATTTATATTTCCAAAGCTGCCTGAACTGTGTTTTGAAAAAAAAAAAATGGCTGAAACAGACGTTATCTCAGTTATTTTTAGGTATGGTAAACTAACGTACACATATTTAAGGTAGTTCAAGTTGTTTTTATCATAATCCCAAAAAAATGATAGGATATCCCATAATATGGTTCACAGACGCGAGTTGTCAACAGAAAGACTGCACGACAGTTCAATTATCTCATGCAATCAGGCGATGAATGAGTTGAGAAAAGTGAGATATCGGGGCAGCTCCTAACAACGACGGTGAAATGAGGTGAGAATGGAGTGGCGCAGGAATTCAAGGGCTGGGGAAACGGGAGATCCCTGAGAAAACCCGCAGACCAGCGGCATCGTCGGGCAGGATTCCCACTTACGAAAATCCAGGAGTGTCCGGGGCGGGGATTGAATTCAGTACGCATTGGTGCGAAGTATTCGTTCTAACCGCTCAGCCACCGTGGCCCCATAGAGGATAAAGATTTAAGATACACATGCCTGGGCAACCTTTAGCACGCGGCGCTTCCAGGCCTCGGACATGCAGTACACGTTCTGCTTTGTTACCTTTTGTTAACTTGAAACAAGTTGTAAGTTACTTTTAAGTCATACTTCATTTAGCTTCTGGAATTGAAGTATATTAGTAACTTAAATTTGATTTGCAGCATGAATAAAAACAGTTTTTATACATTCACAATAAAAATTGGTCAACAAGTAGATTACTAATCTCGGTTTCCTATTATTTTCCCAGGATAATGAAATTTTGGCGCCCTTGAAGACAACTGACAACATTTTTACAATTAAGAGCACTGTAGCTTAAATATTTGCATTGGCATTATTGTCATGTCAAAGTGGAAGCTTGCTCCGTAAATTAGATGTACAATGTCTTTGTTAAAGCACACTTCAGTTAACACACCTTCAAAGGTATATCGAGCAGGAATTATGGGTATCCAATATGTTGAAATTTTTTAAACATCTTGAGNGTTAACACACCTTCAAAGGTATATCGAGCAGGAATTATGGGTATCCAATATGTTGAAATTTTTTAAACATCTTGAGAATGATTTGTATTGGTACAATGAAGAAAAAAATGACAACCTGATGAAAATAAAAAGAAACGAACATAACACTACCATTTAAAATACGCCCATAGGAGTTATACGGACTGTAAACGCCAAAACGTCATCCAAATAATGTCCGGAAAAATTTAAATGCATAACACTTGGCTTCAGTTTAAAATTTTTCTTGCAATCACAGTGATGACATTATGTATCTGAAATGCACTGCACATTCAACTAGGTTTTAGTCTACAATTTACAGTTTAATCAAATATTTGGAGGCAAACTAACTGATTCTATTCAGTGTTTTTTATACCATCGTGTTATTTCACCCAAAAAAGGAATCAAAATACTTTGATGAAAACACTTCTAGCCATGAGGTGGAAATTTCTGTCCTCAGTTCAAAAATAACAACCTAAGTTACTGAATCATTTCCCAGATGGCAAGGGAAAAACCACTGGAAGTGCATTATTTAGAAGGTGGAATGAATTATTAAGCAGGCGCTTCATGGAACTTCAGCGCATTGTTTATTCTAGTCATGTTGCTTGAACTCGTGCGTTCGTTGGTTCGCAAAATTCAGAGCGACACAGTGTAACAGAGTTAGCGGTATTGTCTTGTGAATATGGAAGTTATTTGTTATAACCTCTTGAGATAGTCGACATTATTTACAGTAAGGAGAATAGATACATAACCCAACCTCCCCCCAATAAAATGTGTTGCGAGATAATTATGTGTATACGTTTCTTAGGGTGGTGGGAGGGTGTTGCAATAACATTTTCCACGCCCCTGGTGGCTATGGTTGCAAACGCCAATTTTACAAAACGTTCCAATGACAGTATGAAAAATTAACCACGGAGTAGCAGAATACAATAATTTATAATTACTTAGAATAAGGCATGAACTACNATGACAGTATGAAAAATTAACCACGGAGTAGCAGAATACAATAATTTATAATTACTTAGAATAAGGCATGAACTACTGCACGACTAAGAATTCGAACGACTTAGTACACAACACCGTTCGAAGTACAACAGAACAGATAACCACAAAAACGTTTCTATCTAGTTTGCTTAAAGACATGGGCACCCGGAAAACAGATAACTAATCACTTAGTAAATGATGTTGCACCGCGATGTCGCGGAATCCATTCACCTTTCTTCACTTAGCTATATCGACACGCTAAAAACGTGCTAATAGTCTACAAAACATTGAGAGGTGGGAGGACCTATATATGCATAAATTAGTTGTCGGCATTATGATTAATATAATATTAAGCCATTAAAACTATGTCCTCGGCGGATTTGTAAAATAACGAGAAGACAAACTCAAACCACTAGAGACGAAGTTTTAAACATCGACGAAAGGAAATTGTTGATAAAATACTAANATGACAGTATGAAAAATTAACCACGGAGTAGCAGAATACAATAATTTATAATTACTTAGAATAAGGCATGAACTACGGCACGACTAAGAATTCGAACGACTTAGTACACAACACCGTTCGAAGTACAACAGAACAGAAAACCACAAAAACGTTTCTATCTAGTTTGCTTAAAGACATGGGCACCCGGAAAACAGATAACTAATCACTTAGTAAATGATGTTGAGTGCACCGCGATGTCGCGGAATCCATTCACCTTTCTTCACTTAGCTATATCGACACGCTAAAAACGTGCTAATAGTCTACAAAACATTGAGAGGTGGGAGGACCTATATATGCATAAATTAGTTGTCGGCATTATGATTAATATAATATTAAGCCCTTAAAACTATGTCCTCCGCGGTTCTGAAAAATCACGAGAAGACAAACTCAAACCACTAGAGACGAAGTTTTAAACATCGACGAAAGGAAATTGTTGATAAAATACTAATATGATAGACGGTTTTCGAAACCTCCTTTGGTAGCGGTCGTTATGAAAGATTTAGTATAGTAAATTTACTGCAACTGCAACGCCATTCTGAATAAGTTTAATGATATTGCAATGTCATTCAGCGGTATTCACCCAAGTGCTATAAAAAAAGCTCAGTAAACCGTGTGAAATGTGTGTTTAAAAATGTACATATGTTACATTTTTAACAACTCTCAAGACAACGTTAATACTTTTTTTTTCTACACACTTAATGCTTCTAATTAAAATATGAAATAATGCGAGACCGATGTTATTAAAATAAAATATTTTTAAAGTAATTTATTTAACCGAGAATTAGGTGTAAATGGACGAACGATATCTGCACAACAGTTTCAGCCCAGGCAGTGTAATACGTGACGTCATGCCACGTCTGCTTTGTTCGACTCAGGTTCTTTAGCATGGACGCGCACATCTTACAGTAAATACACGGTAAAGAGAGTATGACATCACAAATATCTGTTCAACAACGTCCCTGTCGCACAAAGATTATTTTAATGGGGTCGACATTTAATAACACAATTTTTCAAACAAAGCTGCAACATACCAAACAATGTTCGGCAAGATATAGATATATTTTCCTGGTCGTAAAATACACGTGCGTGACGACAGGAGCAAGTATAAAGCTCAACACAGTTCTGCATTTGATGTATTTTACATTTTTCCGGGTAACGGTATAGTCCTTTAAANAATAACACAATTTTTCAAACAAAGCTGCAACATACCAAACAATGTTCGGCAAGATATATATATATTTTCCTGGTCGTAAAATACACGTGCGTGACGACAGGCGCAAGTATAAAGCTCAACACAGTTCTGCATTTGATGTATTTTACATTTTTCCGGGTAACGGTATAGTCCTTTAAACGTATATATAATTGCGCACTGTCATCATGATCTTACGTGGATTAAAATTACATACGTATTTTAATGTTAAGTTACAAAATAACTTCAAAGGTCTGCGCGTTTTCCCAAAATAACGTGACTGGGAATAAGTAAGGTCTCTTTGCACCTTTGATCTGAATACTTGAAAAGTAAGTACGACTTATTTTGAGACTATGAAATAGCAATAAAGTCTGTTGCTTCAAACTATATTTAAGAAATACTAGTTTCTAGGACTATTGAAGATGGTAAGCATGCTTAAGGTAGAAGTAGAGTGGCTTTCAATGGCGTACTACACCCGACTGTACAAAATGCGGTACTAAATAATAAGTAAGTACACACACTACCAGATTTGTCAAAAAATACTATTATGTTGCATATTTAAGAAGAGTGAAGCAATGACGTATGTTAAAAATATTTCCCTTAATAATTTACCCCCATTCGAAGAATCTTTCAAACAGCAGCATATTTTTTCTACTTTCGTAAATGAGTGAGAAGGCAATCGTGCGGTAACAATTCCCACGTGCGAAAATTCGGGGGCGACCCCGCCGGGAATCGAACCCGCTTCGCCTTGGTGGAAGACGAGTAGTTTAACCACTATACCACCACGGTCCCATTTACGTAAATATTTAAAGATAAATTAATATAAATTTATTTTATCAAAATTTAAGAGTATTCCTATTTTGAATGCTTCAGAGAGTATATTTTGCAAGAACACCTTCGTAACGTAGGGAAATCGGAATAATTACCCTGATTGTAACAAAACATGTTTACAAATAGTTTAATAATTGATTTTAGGAACGAAAGCCATCAATTTACAACGTAAATAACAGTACATACAACCGATTATTAAGAATAATTTTTAAAGACTGTACCAATATCTTCTTACTCACTACCACTGTACTTATTACGTATGCCATAATAGCAGAAGGTTTTAATGCAAAATGTGCTATCTGGAGAACCCGGAATAGAAATAGGCTTAAATTTCAATTAAAAATGAATACGCTACTTTTTTTTCAAACATTATAACTAACTTTTAAAACAAATTATTTTACAGTGATACTAAATAAATACATTATTCTTTCTCAAGCAAAGTAAATCGTACTTTTTTGAATACTTTGGTAATGTGTGTACTACTTCATAATGAATTGTGCATATTGTGCTGTCGTGTGTAGTTCTCCACTGTTAGTTACACTACTTCTACCACAAGCAGGATTATTTCATACTTATTTCAAGTATTGCTCATATGAACTCAGTTTTTAGTGTATGCTCACCGTGTTGCACATTTACCGCAAAGCCTCATTTACGCTGGATCGAGCAGAAGCGAACTCGTGCGTACTATCATCAACGAACCGAGTGTTCTCCCGGATGTGAACGATACTCGAGAGTGAACAAGTATACTTCATCCATGTTAGTAGATAGAAAATGCCGATTAGGCGCAACCCCCTTTTAAATGCTAAAGGGTTAAAAGTAACCATACATTTTAAACCCGCATTTAAATGCTAAAGGGTTAAAAGTAACCATACATTTTCAACGCGCTTTTAAATTCCAAAGGGTTAAAATGAACTTCAAATTTTCAACCCGCTTTTAAATGCTAATAGGTTAAAAGTAACCTTAAATTTCCAACCCGATTTTAAATGCTAACAACCCCCTTTTAAATGCTAAAGGGTTAAAATGAACCACACATTTTCAACCTGCTTTTAAATGCTAATAGGTTAAAAGTAACCTTAAATTTTCAACCCCCTTTTAAATTCCAATAGGTTGAGGTAACCTTAAATTTTCAACCCGCATTTAAATGCTAACAACCCGATTTTAAATGTTAATAGGTTAAAAATAACCACCCACCTTCAACCCGCTTTTAAATGCTAAAGGGTTAAAAGTAACCTTAAATTTCCAATCCGCTTTTAAATTCTAAAAGGTTGAAAACAACCATACATTTTCAACCTGCTTTTAAATGCTAAAGGGTTAAAAGTAACCATACCTTATGAGAATGCTGATAAGTTGCGTTCGTGAAATAAAAAAAAAAATAAAAAAATATAATAAATGAATATGAATTCAGATGAAAATATACTGATGTCTAATTATACGAAGACGACCATGGCAATGAAAAAGGCTAATGCAACTGGTAATGTTTGGAACGAATATAAATTTAAGCGTGATGTTTTTATGAAAAGAAATAAGAAGAATCCTCAACAACCATTTCTCAAGTGTGGGGATTGTAACCACTATTACAAACCATCTCTAATAAAAAGTCATTTGAGAAGTAGATTGCACAAAGGTCTTGCACCAGTGCAAGAACCTACAAATGCATGGGAAATTTTTTAAATACCGCAAAGGCTTATATCAAAACAGAAGTTACCAAGAGATAAGCCAGTTCAATGTGGGGCTTGTAACCACTATTACAAACCATCTCTCATAAAAAGTCACTTGAGGAGCAAAGTACACAAATACACACTCAGATTCAGTGTAGAAGAAACTGAAACAGCATTTAAAAGTAGGATCAAGACTTATGCTGTAAAGAATGTGAATGCATACAAAGACCCGAATCATTTTCTAAACGATATAAAAGGAGCTGTCACCAACATAATTAATAAACATTTAAAATCAATGGACCTCAAAGTGAACATGAAACTTTTCGCGGAGTACAAAAGAGGAACTGGTGACAATATCGAATATGTAGAAAGCTCTTTTAAAACCAAGAACGAAATTATACTTAAATCAACTAATCTAGAAAAATATTATACCGATAGCACACTAAAAATCATAGCTGAGATGGGTGCATTTGAAGCAAAGGGTTCTCAGTGGGTGCTCAATAGGATATTCAAATTACAGGTGCGAATAAATAAATATGTTCCACTTAAGGGTAGCTCTTATGTTGATCTTCCAGAAAAAATCAAGGCCAAGCAAGCAGTAATTAATGTAAAGAACAGTGATCAAAAATGCTTTTTGTGGTCTATTCTATCCGCACTACATCCAGCACAAAAGGATCCCCAACGAGTGACTAAGTATTTGGATCATGAACATGAGTTTGACGAAGCACTTACGGGTCTGGAATTTCCTATGAAATTAGATAGCATACCAACCTTTGAGAAAAGGAGCAGGTTATCAATTAATGTATTTGTATATGAAGAAAAAGAAAACAAGGACAACAAGGAATATNCTTTGAGAAAAGGAGCAGGTTATCAATTAATGTATTTGTATATGAAGAAAAAGAAAACAAGGACAACAAGGAATATATAATCTATCCACTAAAAATAACAAAAATAAGGTGGATAACCATATTAACCTAATCTATATCAAAGCTGAAAAGAATGACCACTACTGCTGGGTAAAAAGTTTTTCGAGACTTATTTCGTCACAGGTGACAAGAAATGGTCATAAAATATACATATGTGATAGATGCTTGCAACGCTTCTACTCTGAAAGCAAGCTAAATGCTCACGAAGAAGACTGTCGAGATCATGATGGAGTTAGAGTCAAACTTCAACATAAAGGAAATGACATACTAAGATTCAAGAACAAAAATAATTCTTTGGGAGTCCCTTTTGTGATATATGCCGATATTGAGTTATTGAGATATTGAGTTAACTAAAATCGAAACTTGCCAACCAAATCCCGACGACTCCTACACGAAGCCGTACCAAAAACACGAGTCTATTAGTTTCAGTTACTATATAAAATATGAACATGAATACTACAAATCACCAGTAACTTATGAAGGACCTGATGCATCTACGGTATTCGTCAAGATGTTAATGGAGGAAGCAAAGGCAATAGGAGATGTCTACAAAAATGAAAAACCAATGATTCCCTAGACCAAGAAAGAACAAATTGGTTATGATACAGCCACCCATTGCCAGATATGTGAAAAGACTTCGGATGGAGACTCTGTGAGAGACCATGACCACCTTACAGGTAAATTTAGAGGAGCCGCACACACAGATTGTAACTTATCCTATAGAAATCCATGTTTTGTTCCTGTGTTTATACACAATCTATCTGGATATGACACACATTTATTTGTAAAGGAGCTGGGCATCGATGAAAATAAAATTCACCTAATTCCCAACAATGAGGAAAAATATATTTCTTTCACTAAACATGTATGTGAGGGCGTAAATCTAAGATTTATTGACTCATTTAAATTTATGGCTAGCAACATCAATAAACTCTCTAGCAATCTTTCCAGAACTCAATTCCGGGAAACGAGTAAGCATTTTTCCAATGAACTTCTAGATCTTGAAAAGTTTTGTGAGACATCACTACATAATAAGGATGCATTTTACAACAAACTCAAGAAATGTGATATTTCAGATGAGGACTACGAGTTTGCAATAATCGTGTGGGAGTCTTTCAACATAAAATCCTTAGGAGAGTATACTCAGTTGTATAACAAAACAGATGTATTGATATTGGCTGATATTATAGANATTGGATGATATTATAGAGAACTTTAGAGATGTATGTGTCAAAACATATAAGCTAGATCCTGCATGGTATTTCACAGCACCAGGGCTAGCGTGGGATGCTATGCTCAAACATACTAAAACAGAACTAGAACTACTAACGGATTACAACATGATTTTGATGATTGAAAAAGGTATTCGTGGTGGAATATCACAATGTTGCAAGAGGTATGCCAAAGCAAATAATAAATACATGAATGATTATGATGCTAAAAGTGAAGCCTCTTATCTGGCATACCTGGATGCCAATAACTTATATGGATGGGCTATGAGTCAGTATTTACCTTACGGTGGGTTTAAGTGGAAAAATACAAAAATAGATGTGACAAAAATTCGAGATGATGCCACAAAAGGCTATATATTGGAAGTTGATTTGGAGTATCCACATGAACTACACGACCTCCACAAAGATCTACCACTGGCTCCAGAGAATAGAATACCTGAAGGTTCTAAAATGCCTAAATTATTAACTACCCTACATTGCAAAGAAAGATATGTACTGCACTACGTAAATCTTAAGCAATATCTGTCCCTCGGAATGAAGTTGAAGAAGATCCATAGAGTTCTGGAGTTTGACCAATCAGACTGGCTCAAGTCCTATATTGATCTAAACACAAATATGCGAACGAAGGCATCTAATGATTTTGAAAAGGACTTCTATAAACTAATGAACAACTCTGTANATCAACTCTGTATTCGGTAAAACAATGGAGAACATTAGAAACAGAGTAGATATACGGTTGTGCACAAGCAGCAAGCAAGTGGATAAATTAGTGGCTAAACCAAATTTTAAAGGTAGAACAATATTTACTAACTCTTTGGTCGCAGTTCACATGAATAAAACAAAGCTGTGCTTTAACAAACCCATTTATGTTGGAATGAGCAAACTTGACTTGTCAAAGACCTTAATGTACGATTTTCACTATAACGTGATGAAACCAAGGTATGGGGAAAATATTGAACTGTGCTATCAAGATACTGACTCATACATATATTGTATAAAAACACCAGATTTCTACAGTGACATGAAAGAAATGATCGACCATTTTGATACAAGTGATTATCCAAAAAATAATAGATATAACATGCCTCAAATAAATAAGAAAATTATAGGCAAAATGAAAGATGAATGTAATGGGAAAATAATGGATGAATTCATTGGTTTGAGCCAAAATGTATGCCTTAAATGTGGAAGGTGATGTAAAGAAAAGAGAGCAAAGGGTGTNTTGGTTTAAGAGCCAAAATGTATGCCTTAAATGTGGAAGGTGATGTAAAGAAAAGAGCAAAGGGTGTGAAAAATACTATAGTCAGGAATGAGATAAGTTTTGATGACTACAAAAAGTGTTTGTTTGGGAAAGAAGTGGTGTAAAAAAGTATGAATCTCATAAGAAGTAATAAACATGAACTGTTTACAATAGAGTTGAGAAAAAAAGCATTAAGTTCCGATGATGACAAAAGATTTATTCTTAAAGATGGTATTAATACACTACCATGGGGACACTACAAAATTGAAAAGGAGTGAGACTATGAAATATTCCTATTTTGTTTTTAATTATTAAATTTTTAAAATAAATGTTTTTAATGGGAAATGATCCATTAAAAACTAATAACCACTAGTTAGCTTCAGTGATTCTTTCACTTTTAACATCATGAATTAGGTTTCTTTGGCTTATTAGCTCCACATTGCATATAGTTGTATCTTCGATTGGCTTATTAAAATCAACTGTAAGTTTAAGATTAGTTCGATCCTTTACAATAGAGGTTTTTCTGTAAGAACAATCAATAATATACAATGGTCTCCTAGAAACAAATGCATCGGGGTTATAATATAACTCATTGTTACGGTAACGAGTATCTAGCTTAGTCTTTGAATTTCTGAAATCATTGTAGGCAATATACATCTTATCGAAAATTTTATCCTCGATATCCAGGTTCCAATTCTCTTTAGGGAACACTTCATTCCTTCCATTCTTAATAGAAATATTTTTAACATGACTATGGTCAAAAATTTAACCATGTTTGTCTTGATCAGCATTTTATTTTCTGTTTAACTGAAAGCCAACAATGACAAAGTCAGGCATATCTAATTGGATTGAGTTGAACTGATCCTTTATATCAAACTGGAATGAGTTTGCACCAGTAGGTACAGGTTTTTCAAGACATTGCCAATAATTGAAACCGATGGGAATTTTGTGTTGTTTGTATAGTTTTGCTTTAATATCGTCTCCATAATTAGGCTCGTATTCAACAACTGGCCACAGGATTTCCATTTTCTCAATAACAATTTTACCAGCATCTGGAATAATATCAGCAGATCCTGCTTGTGTTTTAGGCCTTCTGTAAATAGAAACATCATCATGAGAATTTCGAATGAATGTAATCTTGTACCCGCCTTTCCAGAATATTTCATTACAATCCCTCATAAACCCAAACAAATATCTTAATGGATAGACAAGTTCATTATATCCATCTGCCTTAAAATATTTGCCTTTTTCTATCCCTGCTAGTTGCAAGTACAATGATTCCGATTCTGAGCTAAACAATGAATGCATCATAGTCGAAGTGATGCCGGGATTGTCAATACTTTCAATTATATTGCCATGCTTAGAGATCTCTACTCTTGAGAACTGGAATGGGAAGAAATTCTCACAAAGGTCAATAGTTGAAGTTTTTTCATAACCCGCATTTGTATCTCTTTTAGTTAGCTTATACTGTTGGTACACATAAGCCTCATTCGGATGTGTAAATGCATCGCCAACAGGAATATCAAACTCTATGCGCTTGTTGTATTTATTTAAATTTGTTTTTTGTCTGGTCGTTTGGTGGAAACGACTGACGTTCATATCTTTCAATTTTTTGTATACTCATTTATTATATAGAAAAAACATTTAGTTTTTTTAAACAACTACACTTTCCTTATCAACCCAAGAATTATGACTACTATCAAAACCCAACCATTTAACAAGCAGCTTATTTCCTTTCCTTTGTAAAACTTTCTCTACTAAGTAGTCTTGATCATACTGGGTCTTAAGCAGCTCTGGTTCATAAAATATACCATTGATGGACTCACTTTTCCAATCTTTTATTCTGTATGTTATGGGTTGCGTATACAATACTTCACATACCTTAAATACTTCAGTGGACCAGTTTGGTGTATACCCCTTTTCAAACTGGCCTTTACTTTTACTTATACGAACTTTATCTCCTATAGCAAACCGTGCTTTAGCCATTTTTCTTTCTCTGCTGTACATGTTGATTAGAATAGACCTTTCATTCTTAGCGCTTACATTGGCAGGTTTCATCCTGATTGTGCTGTGAACAGTGTTGTTGTATTCACTTATTAATTTAGGCAATATATCCACCCATTTATAGCTTCCCTGCACAGTAAATATCTTCCACATTTTCTCCTTCAATGTTCTATTAAATCTTTCTACGACACTGGCTTTCTTTCCACTGTATGTTGAATAGTGTGTTATGTTGTTATTAACCATTAACGTCTTAAATTATTTATTGTAAAATTCTTTCCCCTCGTCGGTTTGTAAATGCATAGGACTGCGGCTATTCAAAATAGTTTTAAATGATAAGTAACATTTTCACCGGTTTTATCTTTGACAGGTATTGTCCATGCATACTTGGAAAAAACATCAATCACAGTCAGCATATACTTAAACCCCTTGTTAAGACTGTGTATACCTTTTAATGATCCAGAGTCCATCTCAACCAAGTCAGCCTGCCAGAGATCGTCGATGCCGAAAGATAGAACAGCCCTCCTGGGGAAATTTTTTCGCATTGGTTAATGAATTTCATTTGCAATATCGTCTTTTATGCTCCCACCAGTGAACACTGACTTATTGGCACCACAAAATCTACAAACACATTTAATTCTTGCATTCTTTGTAATTTCATATGAAACCTTATCACTTGGTGTATGCTTCCTACACTTGAGACAGTACACATTTAAGTTATCAATATTAATTCTATTTAATAAATAAATTTATATATAATAAATGATAACCGAAGAACACGCTAAATTGAATATAGAGACGATAACAACTAATTGAAAAGTTTAAAGCCTTCCGGAAACTACATAAAGAAGAGTATGATAAAAATAAAAGACAGGAATAACCTTCGATAGATGCGATAGAGAACTTGGGACAAAAAGTTGAGCACATAACAAACGAGAATAAGAACCTAATCAAGGAACTTGTTCCATTTGCTGTAAGAACGCCTACGGAAACTACATTTGAGAGGAAACTGTTTGGTAAAGCATACACTGGTGACGATGGCATTGAACGCTATGACGATGGCGTTGAACGCTATGACGATGGCGTTGAGGTGTTTGAGCATTTGAAAACCGATATTGTACCGTTAACTAACTATAGAACAACATTTATTGGAGAGAAAGTGACCGAATTCTTAAATAACTGCGATGACCATGTTTTTGGACTAAGGTTTGATGGAAGCAAAAGGTATATTGGCGATAGCGAAGTAATATTCAACAATGACCGACTTACTGTAAAAGATCGAACATACATTGGAACTGATGGTTTGCTGAAACTGCTAACTCGTAAGGATGTATCAGAAAGTGACTACACTGCAACTGACTATGAAAACTATAGTCATATCCTAACAGATACAAATGCAGTTTTTCAAAAGAATGACCCCAACTCGGGAACACCAAAATCAAGCAAGGGCGATAAATGGAAAACTATCGTTAGACCAGTGTACGATATGATAAAGAAAAACCGCAACTCCCCTCGTACAGGAACAGGTATAAAGACATATACAGGCTATCCCAAAGAATATATATGGATGGATGATGTTAGGAAGCTCATTGATAGGCTTCTCGTTATTTATGGCGAAGAGAACGCTGGAAATGATAACTATTACAATGAGAAGGTCGGAATAATGGATATGCTCAACAGCAAGTTTAGTGACTTTGTTGTGAATAATCCAAAAGGTATACCATACCTGATACGAATGTTGAACACAATACCCCCTTCTTTCTGGGAGTCTGAGCATCATGGGAAGGGGTTACTCAATAATATTATAAATTCTCTACCTTTTGAGTTGCATGCACCAGGCTATAAATTCCTAGACTCAGGTACCAGACTAAAAGAGAGACTTGAGAGAGGTGATAAACCTGTTTTTCCATTAGATGAAGCTGCAATGGAGAATGATATAGCTTATCATCACTATAAAGATCTAGCTGAAAGACACGTAGCTGATAAGGAACTGGAAAAAAAGGCATTCAAAAGATTGCTAAGTCCAGATGCTGTAGAGTTACTCTCTAACACCCGACCACAATGACCTTCTGCAATGCATATTAAATGTAAGCTGGGCTGGGGAATTACAATAAAATTTTAAAATATTAGGTATAATAAATGAAAGTAAAAAACATCGCATTTCAAGTTTCTAGCGAGGAGCTGGAGGGTTTGAATATTGATTCTTTCCTGACGAAAGACCAACTGGAACGCAAAAACAAGAAATTGAAGGAAGGCAAAAGTATGACTATCACAATCACAACTCCACAACTTAAGAAAATGTCTAAGGAAATGAAGACTGGAAATGGTTTGACATCTCACAAGGGTAGATTTTTACCTCTGATTTTTGCAGCATTGGGAGCTCTAGGGGCATTGGCAGGAGGTGTTTCATCTATCGCTACATCAGTAATTAATGCTAAGAAGAGAGACCAGGAATTGGAAGAACAACATAGACATAATTTAGCAGTGGAAAAACAAGGCAAGGGTGTAAAGAATGCCAAAAAAAAAAAAAAAAAGTAATTCCACTCAGTAACTTTGATATTGATTAAATGGTTAAAAAATTAAACATTAAAAACTTTCGAGGTGTATTTATTATTGATATTCTACCTAACACCCCACTCGATAAGGAATGTGGGATTGTTAACCTAGATGTTTCAAAAAACTCTGGAACACACTGGGTATGCTACTGGAAAGAATCCAATAAAAAATATTTTTTCGACTCATTTGGTGGAGATCCACCCCGGGAATTTATTGCGTATCTCGGTGGTAATGTTATTTTTGACGATAGCAGAATTAAAAATTTCCACCAAGTAATTTGTGGCCATTTGTGTGATATTACGCTAAATCACTTTTCACACCATCTTCAATTTTCAAAAACTATTTTGCTATTAATAAACGATGGATATATGTGGAAATGCATTAATGACCTCTTGGATTGAAGATCAAATTAAAGAACACAGGGATAATGGTACAACTACTGAGAAGATCAATCCTAATGATTTAGTTCCACACCCACAGTTCAGTGACTTTATAACCACACTGCCATAAAATAAAAGTTCCTTGGAATAAGCCTTTCTTACCTACTTGGAAGAAGATAATAATATAGATTTTGAAAACAAAAGGCTTAGAAACGTGGGAAATCCTATTGCTCCTAATGATGCGGTCAATTTAGAGTACTATCAGTCCAACAGAATTGAAATTATTCGTTTAGTCGGGAAATACAGTTCAAAGGACAAATTATTTTACTTAGGTAATAATCAAACACAATACCTTTTTATGAGAAGTGGAAGAGTAATTGAGATAATAATGAAACCAGAGGATTATAAAGGAATGATCAAATTATTCCATAATTTGAAAAGCATTAACATATATAAATTATTCGATGTTTTGCCCGATGATAAGATATTTTTTTTAAATGCCAAAAACATTCAGTTTATCTGAAGGCACAGTTGTGTTTTTTGAAATAGTTATGGTATATAAATACATTTAAAAAAAGAGCAGAGTCTGTGAGTTTTTAATGGAAAAACTTCCATTAACAGCAAAGAAAAATTCGCTAATAATCCAAGGGTTTAAAAAGTCTTTAATTTTATTACGATATTTACCATTATTCAACTTACGAGTTGTGTCTATTGTAACAAAACCATACTCCTTATCCCAACATTTTGAACAAGTCTCCCTAAATTTCTCAAATGGAATATCACCACCAACGAAATCACCATGAATATGTTTAAGATTTGTATCATCTTGTCTGAATATGCAAAGAAAATTGGCATTGTCTCTTATAAGCTGTTTAGGCACTTTTGAGTATGTCTGTGCTAAATAGAAGCAATCAAGGTCTTTGTGCCTACCGCGAATGAAGATATCTCTTACTTTGTCCTGATTTTCAAGTATGACATCATCAAAAACAACAACAGAGTCATTACAACATTCATCCACAGTAACCATTTCTTCATTTGTAGGGAAAAAGTATGCTATTGGTTCAGATATTGATTTTGCTGCTACCTCTGTATCTTCCTTTAAAGCAATATATTTAGGTTGGTTCAGACTTTTTGAACACACATATAAAGTACCAAAGTCCAACCATCCTGGGGAATATATGAAATTATCTATCATAAGTGTGGTTTTTCCGCAGTTACTAGAGCCCACTATCAAACATTTAATATTATTAGGCAATAATTCTCCATGACGTTTTGTCAATACAGTTTTGTCTGGTATTCTTATTTTAATATCCCAGGCTACCTGTTTCATGTTTCTTGGATTATTCATTTATTTAATAGATTTTTTTTATTGTAATAAATGAGTAAAGTATTCAAGCTAACAGATAACAAATCAGTGTTGAAGAAAAGACTGCATTATCCTTTAGAGATAGAGGAGCACTCAGTGGCTTTAGTTCAGTTCTATACTGCATACCTAACACCTAACATTACCCCTGTGATAAATATACTCTATTTTAAAAACCTGGGTGGTATGGAAACATTAGTGGAAATTCCAGTTGGCCAATACAGTTTAAAAGATCTTGTAAAAACTATAAAGACAATTCCTCCATTTGAAGTTGTTCCAATGGGTGGGGGAGAAAATAATAGCATATCCCTAGAGCTGGATAAGACAACAAACAGGGTGAAAGTAAAATGTGTGTTTGATTTACAGTTTGGAAAATGGGGTTCGGTAGGAGAACTTTTGGGTTTCACAGAAAATAAAATCCTGAAATCAAATGAGTACCATTTTGGAAATACAATTCCAAAATTTGTTCCCTTTGAAACAATAAATATACACTGTAATATAGCTAATGGTATGATATTAAAACATGATGAATATAACCACAGAGAAACTAGCATAATTGCTACATTTAAACCAAGGACGACATTTGGATTTGGTGAAACGATCTTTTATGAGCCCGCCTATCCATTGTTTTTTCCCGTGCAAACAACTAAAGTAAAGGAAATAATAGTTGAAATTAAGGATGACAAAGGTAAGTTAATAAATTTTGATTCATCAGAAAGAACTGTGGGCTTGGAGATGAGACCGTAGATACTTATGAAAAAATTCGTTGATAAATGCTTTCGAATTCCATTATCTGTACACAATGCTCGTTCTGTCGGTGTAGACACGAGTTTTCCTCATAAGAGCTCGCTCCGACTGTTGCTATCTGTGAACCCGGATGTGGTCGATTTATCCGCGCTCTAGAAGTGGAGGGACTCACTATCTCCGACTGCCGCGCTCGCGATCTGTGACGTAAAATGTGAACCAGGATGAAGTCGAGGTCAGTGTATACACTCTAGACGTGATTCATTCGGCGGGACTCGCAATGTAAGTTGTATGAAGAACCTTGCCTAGCGTCTTGCCAGATAGCTCAGTGGTTAGACGTCCGACTCTTAATGCAAGGTTCGTGGGTTCAGATCCCGGGCTGAGCAGATACATTTTCAGTGTGGGTGTAAAGGCGCCAGCATCCACACTATATGTTTATCAACCGAGTCGTTCCAAATTTGAGCTAATAAAATAAATGCTCGTACTCTTAGTAGATCTAGGAGTAGCAGATGCAACTATATGTTACCTATTAAAATCCCAGCAAAAATACTCTCTACAGTAGTCAGTATTGTATCAGATGTATAGCTGGGTAATCTCAGATGATGATAGGCGCCACACCATCTCAGAGGGGGTAGTTGAACTTAAAAAAAAAAAACTCCTCCGCCTCACCACTCAAAAAATAAAAAAAGGCCGACCGAGTGGTGAGGTGTGAGAGTTCTCCGAAAAACGCAGTTTTATTGGCGTATATATTAGGCCGTAATAATATGAATAAAAAAAGGGTCCCAGGCGAGTCATTAACTTGATCGTAAACCTTTGCAATATTTTCTTGTTATATAATAAAGATGCATAATATTTCTATAGACAGTGCAATGAAAGATTTAGAAAAAGTATTAGGTGTTTCACCTACTTTAACATGTCGAATTTGGAGGTGCACCACCAAAATTTTAATTAGACTATGTTGCAGCACATTTTCGAAGTCAGAGCGGTAATTGAGTTTTAATGATTTAACAATCACTAAAACTTTATAGANAATGATTTAACAATCATTAAAACTTTATAGAGATATGAATACAAATGTCCATTTTTTTATTTCACGAACCCTTTAGCATTTAAAAGCGGGTTGAAAATGTATGGTTGTTTTCAACCTTTTAGAATTTAAAAGTGAGTTGAAGGCGGGTGGTTATTTTTAACCTATTAGCATTTTAAAGCGGGTTGAAGGTGGGTGGTTATTTTTAACCTATTAGCATTTAAATCGGGTTGAAAATTTAAGGTTACTTTTAACCCTTTAGCATTTAAAAGCGGGTTGAAAATGTATGGTTCATTTTAACCCTTTAGCATTTAAAAGCGGGTTGAAAATTTAAGGTTACTTTTAACCTATTAGCATTTAAATGCGGGTTGAAAATTTAAGGTAACTTTTAACCTATTAGCATTTAAAAGCGCGATGAAAATTTATGGTTACTTTTAACCCTTTAGCATTTAAAAGGGGGTTGAAAATGTATGGTTACTCTAAACCCTTTAGCATTTAAAAGGGGGTCGCGCCCAAATCGGCATTTTCTATCTACTCATGTTCGATAAGGTTTGGGTTCACATTCGCTGGTGATCCGTTCCTTGTCGGTTTTTCATCGGAACACTAAAGGATATGCATTTCCGGTAAATAAACTAAAGATGAGTTAGACCAATTATTCGTCTTCTGCGCATGTACCAAACATTGACAGTATCTCCGAGCTCAAACCTAGCGCCTAGTCTTACTAAGTGCTGCTGCGGAGCCCACACCAGTAGTATATAATCGTCGTTCTGGAGCAGTGCGTATTTAATAGTCGTGAACCTCCATTTCCGTTCACAGAGCCATGAAGCGAGCACGTTGGCATAAGTGGAGATTTCTCTCAAGACCTGTTGTTCGGAATATTGGTTAGTTTGATTGTGATGTTATGAAGGATGATCATGTTTTCGTAAAGCAAGTCACAACTGCTCAAGAAAGTTTCGTCCTTGCGAGTTATATGTACAAATTTGCTCTCTAGGGAATGACTGAACACAATGGATCTGGTATTCTCGAGGTTGTTTCTACAGGCATCCTCACAACAGTACAGCGTCTGGTGTTAACTATTTAAGTCAGATTGATTCAAGACATTATATGTTGGAAGACTTTTGCAATTAATGAACTTGTTGCTGATTCCAATTCCATTATAAGTATTTCTCCAAGTCCTGTTTTGTATTCTCGTCGTAAGCTCAGGTTTGAGCTCGGAGATGCTATTTGGATTATTAGAAAGTTGGTTGGTACTATGGGTGATGTTCGTATATAAGGTCATGTACAGTATGTGTATTGTGCTTAATAAATTGTATTATGAAATATGTATTATTATTTCCCCATCTCAGATCCCTTTAACATGCCCGAAAACAGGTTTGAACTTGAACGTCAGTTGCAAGTTTTAACGTGCAGCGCTGCTCCCGGAAGTTCTCCGGAAGTCCTTTTGTTAAGCCCATATCATGGCCCATAATCTATTTCTTACATGCCAAATTGCATGAGAATTGGTTGAATAATTTTAAAGATATAATGTAAAATATTTACTTTTTCAAATTTGTGCTATTTTCAAAAATGGTGAACTAATAAGGGGGGGGGGCATATACGCACAGACAAACGCAGATACACACAGAAAGACACAGACACACACACACATACATACATACAAATACACACAGGCAGGAAAGTGATCTCATGTATTTTTTTCCTTCGGAAAGTAGGCTAACAATTAATGTAAAAATTACAACATGGTAAAAGAAAACAAGTTTACATTCAACTAAAATTCAAATGTTCAATTGCAACAAATGATTGTGGTTCTTAGGTCTCGTTATTACCTGGCATTTTGGCGCTGGACTGCGGTAATGACAGACCTAACATGCACACACCGTAAGCTGATTCTATAGCGTCAGCTTACTTGCTGCCATAGGAAAAATGTTTTACTCTTGTAGATGTAGCCTATACTCGTCTCCAGAATAGAACTAGAACAGTACTTGATTGTGATACTTTCAAGCGTGTTCACCCGTATGACGAAGTGACGGCTGAGNCTCCAGAATAGAACTATAACAGTACTTGATTGTGATACTTGCAAGCGTGTTCACCCGTATGACGAAGTGACGGCAGAGCACTTAATGATCGCAAAATCAAACACAAACTCAGAATTTGAGCACCGTAATCTGTTTCCCCAAGTATGAGGACTAACTACACCCAAGTCTCGTACAGCGCTAAACCTAGTGCAATGAACGACATTCTTCAGTCGCAACTTCATCAAACTACGACATCATAGGAGGAGCGATGGGAAATAGAGAGATCACACTCTATACTCTACCAATTTTATTAATCCGCGGTCTGCCTGTCCGCGCACTTAGACGGTCTTTGTTGTATTGCCCGCCACCAACACGTCATGAACAGTCAGTTGCCAGAATCACGTTATTAAACAATATTTGTTTTTAACAAAGTGAATTTTTTACAATTACGATTAAATAATCACCAGTATTTTCTGTCTGATTTACATGTGTTTCGGCACTTTCGCCAATGCTGGGAAAGTTGCATTTCAAAATTACCGTAAATTCAATTACTTAGGAGGTAAGAGTAACTTTAAATACTTCACTTTCGACAAAAAGTAACTGAACCTTACTCAAAAAGACTCTTGGCATAACTTCGTTACCTAATGTGTCGCTCTTACATATACACATGAACTTCTATTACCCTTCACAAGATGGTCGAATTTAAAGAAAAAAGTTCACTCAATGAAACATTAATCGAAAACTCATGGTGCAATTATCATCAGTATAGGAACAAAATAAATAGCGTTTCGTTATGAAAATCATAGCGCTGTGAATTCAAAGAGAAAACATCATTCCCCAATAAATAAGTCCGTGCTCTGTAAANTCGTTATGAAAATCATAGCGCTGTGAATTCAAAGAGAAAACATCATTCCCCAATAAATAAGTCCGTGCTCTGTAAACATTTGCGAAAAGCAATGGTTCACATATATCCAATCCCCCTTGAATGGATCATATACACTAGGGAAGTCCAGNTCGTTATGAAAATCATAGCGCTGTGAATTCAAAGAGAAAACATCATTCCCCAATAAATAAGTCCGTGCTCTGTAAAACATTTGCGAAAAGCAATGGTTCACATATATCCAATCCCCCTTGAATGGATCATATACACTAGGGAAGTCCAGNTAAACATTTGCGAAAAGCAATGGTTCACATATATCCAATCCCCCTTGAATGGATCATATACACTAGGGAAGTCCAGGTGCGTCTCCTTTCCTTTCTGGGAATTATAGTGGTTCTGATAGTTGACTGTGCAAGAAGTATGTGTTGGTGTCCGGAAACACAACCAGTATCTTCCAAGTGCGTGAACATGTTTAGTGATATACGCCATCACCTTGAGATGGATGGATTTAAGATTTATTCTAGTCAGGTTGGAAAGCTGAATATAACAGTACAGGATTTGTATAAGAGAATACCCCAACTTTGAAGGTCTATAATATCAAAACCAAACAACCTACATCCTTGAATGACAAATCAAAAGAACCGAGAAAATGTGAAGTTAATTTACCATATCTTCATAAATGTTCAATGTGACCACCATAAGCGGTCCGAACAACATCTACGCGATAATAAAACTCGTTATACACTCTTGTCAGCATGTCCGGTGTTATGGTTTGCAGGGTGTCCCTAATTTAGGTTTAGAGGTAGTCAATATTAGGCGGCAATGGCGAACGAAAAACTTGATCTTTTATGGATCCTAGGGTTGCCAACCGTCCTGTTTTCCCAGGACATGTCCTGGTTTTTGGAGTGTCCTGGTGTGTCCTGGATAGTTTCTAAGCAGCGTCCTGGGCTTTAAAGCGTCCTGATATGGTCATGTATTTTAAAATTAACGTGCTACTTTTACAGTCCTTATGTTACGGGCNTGCTTATGTTACGGGGCGGCCTCACGGCTCGAGTTTTCACGCTGCCCGCACTGTTTTAAAACAAAGACGTAACACTATGTGATGTCTCTTTTTCCCTACTATTGTCGCGTAGTGGTTTCTCTTTGTAACCTTACATTAAGCATACAGAGCTAGCCAGCTTGCTATTCAGTTATCAACTTGTAAGTGAATAAGTGCTACACGAATATAACATATTTAAAATATTTATTTTAAAGGAGAAATACATAAGTATTTAAACTTATTTTTGATTGTATCATCATCTTTGATTGTATTGTATTATTAGTATTATTTATTTCAAGAATGCAAATTAGAATATAATGATACTTGCAAATGTAATTTTATTTAAATTTATGAGCTCGCTTTTTACTGACATTTTTTTTCCAGCTGTATAATTGCATTTATAAGTTTGGCGTTTCCTCAAAATGCCAAAACGAAAATGCACTTTCAACGAAGTTTTAGAAAAAAATGTTTCCCTCGTTCAAACGCGGCAAGTCTGACTCTGAAGTGATTTGTTGTATTTGTGAATCCAGTATATCTATAGCCACCAGAGGTGCGATAGATATTGAGGAGCAACAGAAAACAGCCAANTTTTTAACTCTTCAGACTGTACGTTGCAGTTGAATAAAATTATGTTCAGCGATTCACAAATCGCTAAAGAAATGACCTGCAACAGAACAAAGGCAACTGCAATTGTGGCTAGCGTTTTAATCCCTCATTATTCAATGAAGATTATAGATGACTTGAAAAGAATATCGTGTGTTAGTGTCTGTTGTGACGCTCGCAATCATGGAGCAACTAAATTAATTCCTGTATTTGTTCAGTATTTCGATTATCGTGGCGAAGGCATACGTTCCAAGATATTAGACATTGTAACAGTTCCCGATGAAACTGCTGAAACTTTGGTCAGTTCAGTAAATAATCACCTCCAAAGATATAATATAACAGAAAATTGTGTAGCATTCTCAAGATATAATTGCAATACGAACTTTGGTGGTAGAGAAAGAGCTGGAACATACAATGTGTTTTGTAAACTGAAGGAAAAATTAGGCAAAGACATTTTAGGTATTGGTTGTCCTGCTCATGTACTCAATAATGCTGTTTATCACGGGTGTGACATTCTGCCCATAGAATTAATAATTGTAAAAATTTATAATATTTTTTCTACATACACTGTTTGAACAGAAAAACTACGACAGTTTTGCAATGATATATGCATGCAGTATACTCAACTTCAGTCTCACTCCAAGACACGCTGGTTAAGCCGTTTTCCGGCAATTGAAAAACTTTTGAAATACCATGAGCCGTCAAAAGAATATTTTATTAGTTTAGATAAACCTCCACAGTACATTATACAGTTTTCTTTAACAATGAGTATACCGAAGGTTACCTGTTCGTCGTTTATTCAGTAATGGCGATAATTCACACAAATATTGAAAGAGTGGAAATAAAAGAAAACCGNAGAAAAGAACACAGTGTCTATTGAAATAATGAAAATTGTAAGTAAGGTTATTTCATTACTAGAGGAGAGGATAACAAACAATTTTTGTCCCCTAAGAATAAGAACAATTTTAAATAAGTTGAATGAAGACAGAAAGAACATGGAAGAATTTTCAACTAAAATAATGGATTTTTATAATGAAATCAATGACTATTTTAACATGTGGATTTTACTATTTGAGGACCTAAAAGTTTTCGACTAAATTGATCTAACAGGGTCTTATTTGCTAGATTGGAACAACATTGAAAATTCTTTGGTCTTTTCAAAATATCACGGCACTGAAATTAACGACGAAAAATTATTTGAGGAGTGGGATCATTAAAACATTTTTAGCGAATATTTGAATTCTTCAAAAAGACGACAGCTTAAACTCCTTGTGGCAATTTAAAGCAATGGATTTCCGCGGAACAGCATGAAGAACTACGGAAAGTGGCTGAATATGTGTTTAGTATACCGGGACATAATGCCAATGTTGAGAGAGTCTTTTCTCTAATAAATTCACATTGATCAACATAAATAAATCGATTACTGCCAACAACAGTAGCTGCAATCATCAAAACTATCTATAACATAGAAGAGTGACCAATTTTATGATTATTTGTTAACCAGGGGGTCAGCCCGCGGAATCCGCGGGTTCACAATTCCTGGGTGAGGCAGGTAAACGGGTGCAATTTAAAACCCACCTTTTTATTTTTTTATTTATTTTTGACAGTGTGTAATTATACTAATGTTGTCATAGAGGGCTATAATAATTGCGATAAGTGCTGGCCTCAAAAGAAGCAGGGCTCGCGTAACCCGTGTTTTTAGTCAACAATTATGAAGCATGTACAGAGTGCAATCAGACACCCAGTTCATAAATACGGCTTGCGATAAGCTTGGTAAGTGTAGAGTCCATTGTGGAATGAATTTCAATAATATCGTACGAAATACCGATGTGAGGTGCGGATCTAATAATAGTAGCCCAACCATGTTCATTTCAGGCTTAAAGATAAACTTGAGCGGTGCTGAAATCATTACAGTACAAATTTCTAAATTATCGTACAAAATTCGTAAGCTATGGTACACTGTTCTTTAATTATAATACACATCCCTCCGGTCATCGCATCTCCTTCCGGGGGGATGTAGCGAGGGGAGCAGGTGGGAGGTGTATCGAAAGAGGAAGGTTCAAGATTTTGCACAAATTTTATTCCAACCTTCTACCACAGTTACTGAGGGAAAATGGTGGGGTTGAAAAGTATAATAAAAACAAATAAGTTGGTAATATTAGATATATTNAATATAATAAAAACAAATAAGTTGGTAATATTAGATATATTTTCGATACTTACCTAAGTTTAAAGAATTTGTTACGAAATAAAGTGTTTGTTTTATATTTTAATAACCCATTTTCAACTCATATAATTTTATTCGAATTCTTCTATTAAAAAATATGATTATTATTATTACTCGAATTTCATTTAAACTATTTTCACTACATAATAATTTAACTATTGCTTATTTATTACTGCATCCTGTTTTTAAACTGAATTGTCCTGTTTTTTCTAACATCAAATCNGAAGGTTCAAGATTTTGCACAAATTTTATTCCAACCTTCTACCACAGTTACTGAGGGAAAATGGTGGGGTTGAAAAGTATAATAAAAACAAATAAGTTGGTAATATTAGATATATTTTCGATACTTACCTAAGTTTAAAGAATTTGTTACGAAACTAAAGTGTTTGTTTTATATTTTAATAACCCATTTTCAACTCATATAATTTTATTCGAATTCTTCTATTAAAAAATATGATTATTATTATTACTCGAATTTCATTTAAACTATTTTCACTACATATTAATTTAACTATTGCTTATTTATTACTGCATCCTGTTTTTAAACTGAATTGTCCTGTTTTTTCTAACATCAAATCNTATTATTACTCGAATTTCATTTGAACTATTTTCACTACATATTAATTAAACTATTGCTTATCTATTACTGCATCGTTTTTTTAAACTTGGGGTAGGCAACCCTTGTACCCACATAGAAAAAAATCGCACGGGGTAATATTCCGGCTTTTTAGGGGCCAATGATGAAGAGCCTGTACAACAACTGCTCCTCGACCAATCCAGTGTTGCGGCAACGTCTCGTTATGGTNCAATGATGAAGAGCCTGTACAACAACTGCTCCTCGACCAATCCAGTGTTGCGGCAACGTCTCGTTATGGTATCCGCGAACAGCTAGGTGCCAATGGGGTGGCGCACCTTCCCGCTGGAAAAAAAGTCCCCCGCCGACTCTTTTAACTGAGGAAACAACCACTCAGTAAACAAGTACATATAAGGGATGACAGTAACAATGGGCTCGTGAGAAAAGAAAGGGCCGAAAACATTGTCTTTGGATACAGCGCTAAACACGTTCACTTTGGGGGAAGCGCATTCGTGTTTGGTGGTTTCATGGGGAGGCACCTGACCCCATATCCGAACGTTGTGCAGGTTCACCTTACCATTTGTATGGANTGTTTGGTGGTTTCATGGGGAGGCACCTGACCCCATATCCGAACGTTGTGCAGGTTCACCTTACCATTTGTATGGAACGTCGATTCATCGCTAAAAACCAGCTTAGACATTAAGGCATCGTCTTCCTCGTTCTGGGCAAGAACGAACACGCAGAAATCAAGTCTCAGTTTTTTATCGCTTTCGCCATGATCAGGTACAAAATGTATACTGTATGGTTTGTAAAGAAAATGCTTTCCCAACAATGTATATCGTCAATTGAGAGATGTGCATTTCCCGGCTAGCTAGTAAAGTTCATTTTCTCGGACAGCGAAGGAACACTTGTTGAAAACGTTGCACATCCTCATCAGACACACGCGGCCGGCCCGAACATTTGCCTTTCCAGGGACCCTGTGTCACGGTACTGACGAAACCAACGTAAGAGACACTCCACCTATCGGGAGGACGACGTCCATATTTGCAACGGAATATTCGTTGAACAATCGTAACAGATTCACATTTAGTAAATAGCTCATAGTACGACAACAGAAGCTCCCAGTGTCATCTCTCGGTACATAAAGGAAACATTAGACTGTCCCCTTCACATTAACGCGTCAAATACGAGCTCGCTTCCCCCTCAGCGCCCCCAACCGAGATTTACGAACGCCATTTAAACCATAACACCGGACATGCTGACAAGAGAGTGGAACGAGTTTGGTTATCGCGCAGATGCCGTTCGTGCCACTCATTATGGTCACATTGAACATTTATGAATGTATGGTAAACAATTTCACGGTTCCACGGTTCATTTGATTAGTCAATTAAGGCTGTAGGTTGTTCGGTTTTGATATTATAGACCTTCAAAGTTCGGGTATTCTTTTATACTCGTCCTACATAACAACTAATAATTCTCGCCGTCAGAAAGAACCCACGATGAATGTGTTGCGGATTTTCTTCTTTTCGCACGGAAACAAATGGGATAATAGCAATCTTCAGAAAATAGATAGAATACTTAAAATCTTTCAATCTGTACTGTTTTACAACCTACATAAATAACATGCTCACAAAAAGTTGAGCATATTCCCTCTGCTCACAAAAAGTCTAGTATGTTTCCTGTTCGCAAATTAATACGTAATAATTATGTTTCTAGTAAGAGTGGATCGTACCTTCGTGTGTATTGTGTACACATTGGCGTGTTCGCATCCAGTGACATGCGTATTGCACGTACACAAATACAGCAGATCAACATCAAGCCTTAAAAACAAACGCAATTTAGTAATGGGACAATTTGCCTCAGGAAACGCTTAAAGATCTTGTTTTAGGCATGCCTCGTCGGATACAAAGCGTGCCTCAGGAATCGTGGAGGTCCTACACGTTAAAGAAGTTTGTCAATGCATCTGAGAAGACCAGTGTTGTTACTGAAACTGATGAGATTCCTTTGTTTAAATTGTTTTTCAGGTTAAGGCTTTTGTCTGTTTCATAATGGGATGATGTAGGCGGGTGATGTGCTTTTTTTACTTTATGTACTATTATTAGTACAACATGCTATGTAACTACTTATTTAATATAATATCCAGGATTCTGATATATGCTAAACTTTTGTAAGCAGTATAATAAAATTTAGTTATTCCCACTAGATAGGGAAAGTAATTTAATATGTCCACATGATGTGTAATGTTCTGTCGTAAAATGAACTTAATAAAACATTGTATTATACAAATTATTTAATAAGATGTGATAACAGAATAAAAATAATTATTTTCATGACAGCTGTATTTATTTTGCTAAAATAACATGTAATTACAAAAGCTCAATGACGAACACAATCGTATTTTTAATGCTTGTAATCAGCATTAGAGAGCGTGACTAATTCGAACAAAATAAAGATAATATTTCGGGATGGGCAAGCGATCATCACAATTCGAGCCAAAACCGAAATTTTAGACTCAAAAATACAGAATCTATCCAATACCAAAATCTTAAAATCGACCTCTATGGAACAGCAACGCACCTCGCGGCGGAAATTTTCCCTATGCCAAACTCTCCCATGAAGAATCTTGTTTTGTTCCCAACCTGAGTAGAATAAACCTAACGTACATCAGTGCTGCCAACTTGGAAATGATAAAGTCTAGCATCTACTCGGCGCCTCCTTGCACGCAGTGTATGTTCTCTTCTGCGAGCGGCAAGTCGTGCAAGGAGATTGCCGGTACTCGCTCCTCGGACAAGCGAAACTGCATCTCGCTGTTATAGAGCGCAATCCTGAGGAAGCGAGGCCGGGAACGCGACAGTGCAATCGCATCCTACACGTTCGAAACCCTTTCGAGAGTCAGCACCAGGGGACAGGGCGGGAAGGGAGGATGTGTCGACACACGCAGGCGGAACAGGCCTCCGTGATTACAGCCCGTTACCCGTCAGACCTTTTATGGCAAATTCACGGTAAATTAAAATTTTAAGTTATTATCAAATAAAGTGCTTAGATGAGAGATCAAGTGGTGAATTTTCNGAGGTGAATTTATAGTCGTGATTTCCAAAATTACGTCGTGTCTCATGTTAAAAACCGGAGGCAAACAACGTGCACATAAAACGTTAACAGTTTTTCCATACTTTTTCAGAAACGTTAATTCAAAGAAAAATATATCCACTAATGCTTGTAAATTCACGGAACTATATGCTGCTTTGGGGAACTAAGAGTAAATTTTCAATTGCTCCTCAGTCCCTTATTCTAGACGCAGAGGCACACCCACTCACTCAGCGAACTCGTAACATGTGAAACGAGAAATAAGTATTTGCAATTAGGTTACGAACATTAATACTTATCTTCTTAAAAGTTTTGAAGTGGTTCTGAATGCTTTTAGATGGTTTTAATTAACATTAAGTATTTTAATGCATACGTCTAAGTGACACAAATGACCCCATTGCTGAAACAAAATGCAGAATGGCACAAATAACTGATAACATTCACAAGAATAACAGAGAAACTAACTGGGAATGCTTGTTTTTGACGCTCCATAGATAACGTTGGGGGTGGGCGAATGTCAACAGTTACAACAAATGTTCAAAATGTCTACCGGCAGCAGCATGACATCGTCTGAAATGTTGTAGAACAGAATGACAAACAGTAGATAAAGTTTCCATGGGAACGGAATAATAGACGGTAACAATCGCGTCTCTCGTGGCATCCAGTGTCCATGGCTTTGTGGCGTACAAAGTGTTATTTAGAGTTTCCCACAGATCAAAATTAAAACGTTGATTCTACAGAGGTTTGTGGATACTCAACCATTCCTCGGCGGCCTATCCACCCCTAACAAATGTTTCTTCCAGGAGCAACCGTCATCTCGATGGCAATGTAGCGGTGCACCGTCCTGTTGGAAACAAAAAAATGTCATCTGGTTAGAGTTGGTGAACAGCAGGCACGATTTTTTCCTGCAACTTAGTTCTGTAACTTCCTCCTGTCACCGTTTCGTCAAAGAAGAATGGCCCCACAAGTATTCTGCCAGACATACCGCCCCACACTGTTAACTTAGGAAGATTAACTGCTTGCTCTGTGTGAATTTTCATCGGCCCAGTACACGAAGTTGTGGCGCTTGAGAGTTCTATTCAATTTTAAGTTTGCGTCATTGCACCAATCATGTACGTAACATTTTCTTTATCCTTTCACATGTTCATAAACCCATTCAACAAAATTCGCCACGCATATCATCGTCGTCTTCATTCAAAGCGTAAAGAAGCATGGGAATTTAGGAGCTCCACTTTACTTGCTGTAATATATGACGGACAATAGAGAGGCCCTGCTGCTATGCTGTAAGTATTTCTCTTCTGAAACCAGTCGTTGGAGATTATTCCCTCACTAAGTGCTAGAAGAAGAGACGGCGAAAGGAAAATGAAGCACGAAAAGAAAAAAATATGCTCGAAGTGCGCGAAAACCTGTAATATTATCAGTCGTTTCTTCGAAATCTCTCCTTTAAACAGTTTCATATTTTGAAGACCGATGCACCGGTTCTACCTTAATATCACCAATTAGTTATTTTTTTTTTAAATAATGTCAAACTATATCAGAAATAAAAACTACTAAACGTTTGTGCAAATATCCAGAAATGTTTCCGAGTGAAAAGAGAGATTCTTAAAATTTTTTTGTTTAAAAAGAAGGGCTGGGGATGAAAGAATATGAAATGTAGACAAAGAAACTCAATTTTACTTAAGCGTTGTGGAATTGTTGAGTGGCCCGGTTTTCACGTAATAGGCTGATAAATTTAGAGGATTTTATGATCAACGTGAATAATCAGGTCTCGAGTTTAAACAGTACATCTACTTCAACACTAGGCCTATACGAAAGAGAACAAATGCTCGAACCCTATTTTTCTTCCTAAATTTCCAGCGTAACAACATTGTTCTCTATAGTAATCAGTCGGCATAAGTTCGATTCTCTGAAGGGACATTAATTTTAAAAATTGCCCAGCTACTGGGATGAACCCACAAGTAGTATAGCTATAGCATCAGTTTGGTAGCAATATTTAATACACTAGTAGAAAAAGAAAAACGAACACCACTAAAGCGGTGATGTAGAAACAACATATGCGCATGGGGCACTATTAGAGTACAGTACATGCAATGATTAACAGTGCTGTGCTGTGGACAGAGTACGAACCGTGTACTAGATACACCACCGCTGAGCCTAATGCAACTGTAGTTGACTCGGTGAAAGATGTTTCAAGCATCGCCCTGTGTGTAGTAAGCATTGTAGCCATGCCACGACGACATNTAGAGTACAATACATGCAATGATTAACAGTGCTGTGCTGTGGACAGAGTACGAACCGTGTACTAGATACACCACCGCTGAGCCTAATGCAACTGTAGTTGACTCGGTGAAAGATGCTTCAAGCATCGCCATGTGTGTAGTAAGCATTGTAGCGATGCCACGACGACATAGACGACAACACTTCGTGCAATTAACAGACCTTGAACGAGGTCGTATTGTGGGCCTTAGGAAGGCTTGATGGTCCTTCCGAAGAATTACTCAACGCGTAGGACGTGGAGTGTCTGCTGTGCATCATTGGTGGCTGTCCAACGATGGTGTACATGCTCGTCAATCTGGTTCCGGACGGCAGCGGATTACGGATTCCCGCCTGGCTGGACCGCCGCATCAGACCAGCAGCCATGGGTGATCGCACGGCGACCGACGCACAGATTAAGGCCACTGTTGCACCCAGAGTGTCAGCTAGGACCATCACCAACAGTTTGCTGAACTCTGAGCTACGATCAAGGGTGCAGCTCGCCAGGCTTTCTCTCACACCTCAAAACTGTGCAGCTGCCTCGGATGGTGTCGCGAACGTCGCTAATTGAGCNGGGTGCAGCTCGCCAGGCTTTCTCTCACACCTCAAAACTGTGCAGCTGCCTCGGATGGTGTCGCGAACGTCGCTAATGGAGCGATGAATGGCGCGGAGTTGTGTTTAGCGATGAGACCAGATTCTGCCTTGGCGCCAGTGACGGCCATTTGCGAGTATGGCGTCGACCAGGAGAGCGACAACAACCGGGGGTATACGCCAACGACATACAGGACCAACTCCTGGCCTCATGGACAGAGTAAAAATAGCCTACAATTCCCACACGCCTCTGGTGTTTGTGTTGAGAGGATACTGGACAGGGAACGCTACATCTAGAACTTCATTTAGTACATTTTGTTGCCGTTCCTACAATGCAAAGAAGATGTCCTCTTCCAGCAGGACAATACCCCTGCACGCATGTCTCGTGTTACCCAACGCGCTATCAAAGGTGTTCGTCAACTCCCCTGGTCAGCACGATCACCCAACCTGTCCCCTATTGAACATGTGTCAGATGTTATGGGAGAGCGTTTGGTGAGATCTGCAATACCGGCAACAAATCTCCACCAATTGCAACAACAGGGGGAATTAGCGTGGAACACTAATCCCCAAGATGACATCAAACACCTTTATGATAGTCTCTACGTTCAACTGCAAAACTGCATCGTCGCCAAAAGACGCTACACAAGATACTGACATTGTTATTCAAGACACTCTGTAGCCTATGTCTCTAGGTGTGCCACCCTGTGATCGTTATCACATACAGTGTACAAACTGTATAATTATGCAATAAAAATTCATTTATATGGATCCGTTGCATCCGGGTGTTCATTTTCCATCTTTCACCTGTGTATTTGTGGCACATTGAGTGGTTAAATGTATATAATAACCATTTTATTTATCATGTTGACTAACTAAACAGAATAAATATTAATATAGTAATATTACGGCTGCATTTACAAATATAAACACGTAATCTACAATATGAGCTGATTTCTCATAAAGGAAAGTAACTGAAAGACGAAATACTTCGCATATAAATAATATGAAATGACAATTCATCGTAACATAAAAAATTCGTTTCATAAATAATTTAGGTGTACAAATTTCCATGTACGGATAAGCGGAAAATGATCGCTCAGTTAATTGATAATCTTCTATATTAATTTCTCGTAATAATTTTTAGCTGTGACAAGTTTAATAAATTATGCAATGAAAACTAAAATATAATGTTAATGGGGAGTAACAAAAATTACAGTATAATTATTTAGGGAGCTGTAAAAGGAATGATAAAATAAATAAAAAGATAATAAATGGGAGGTAAAATTTATATTTATATGCAAATGTGAAATTTTATTTCTTTTTTTAAGCGGTATGCTTTTTTGTCGCGACAAAAAAAATGCGCTAACCTATGTTTCGATGAAAATTTAAGACGTGGCTATAAGCAGCGATGTAGTTACAAAGAATTTCACTTTCCTATGAAATGTTTTAGTTACTGGTTTTTTGTTTCAGCGGTTACTGCGGCCATACCTTTGTTGTACGCACTGCACGAAATCATCATGCAAATGGAAACCTTTGCAGAAACTCGCTTCCCATTGGCTAATGCGCTCTTCTCTGGTCCTCTTTCGTCTTTGTACTCCCACGAACAGGCTTCACCCCCCTCCCCATCTTCAAAAACAAACAAGGATCATCACAGTTGTTTTCTATGTATAACCTCCTTAGCTTAAACACATATCTGGCAGTGAACCACTTCTGATAACTTTAATAAATAGGTAGTTCACTCTCTATAAATATTCTCAGTACTAATTGATTTTTTTTATAATGAAGATCTTCCGCTTGAATGTTTATTTCCGCTTTTCAGTGTTGTCTACCGAAGTTAATACAGTTTAAACGCAGCAGCCCAGTATAGCATCTGTACCACTTGCCGCTGCTGGAGTCACCAGACTGCCACAAACACCTATGTACTTCTACTTCACTTTCTCGTGAATTAATTAGCCTACGTAAATTACCAATGTTGCAAACCTAACATACTAAGCGTTTCCATTTTCAGGAAGATGACCTTAAGTATCAACTGGAGTTTAAGTTTGTATTGTCTTACTCTATGTATGATACATTATGATTGACGTCTTTATCAATACTTGATTTCTGTTGGTTACAGAGTTTCACAATTAAGCATATCAAAATATGAAACTCATTTCTGTTAAGTATCAAAGCATTAAGTTTATTATGAAACTTAATCACACAATGATATAAACTAACTCAAGCATTTCAAAATGATTAAAAGGGATTTATTACCTCAAACAGATAGCCAATCGTTCGATACGCTTCCGAAGAAATGGTTTCTTGTTAACGAAGCAAAGTTTTTTTTCTTTTTCACATAAATAAAAAAACCTGAGAGAATTATTTATAAGAGTTATAGGCATCATTTATCAGTTAGAACACAATTCAACACTTAACGGTATCACACAATTCTTAAGCCCACATTCCGTATACTGTTGTTTATACTCAAATAATTTCAAATTTTCATATTCTGGAATTTCTGACAGTAATGTAGTGGCAGCTTAAAGGAATATGAAAAGGGATCAACAGAGAATACTTTTGAAAGCTTTTTATCTCCGACGAATAGGAACACATCTAAACTATTTGGGGAAAACAATTCTTTGTCAATATTTTTTTCTATTCTAAAAAAATCATATACTCGTGTGGAAAACATGAAAAATTTCATACCCTTAAAATAACTTTTTTTAAGTAGAGAAACAAACGTTAATTGGAATAAATGTTATTTTTTTAAGTAAGAAAAATATACCTTCATTTAAGTTAATAATTAAACAAATGCTATCCGAGTTAGATATTTTTACAGACCAGTACACTGATAAAGGTTTACCTAAATGTAAGTTACTTGGTAATCTCAAACAAAAAGTAGAAAGGGGTGTATTGAAATCAGTAAACTTAACCCAGCGAACAGTGTTTCATGCAATCACTGTTCATATAGCTAGTGATTTCCTATGTAGCAGTATACATGAAATCAAACAAGTTAATACTTAAGAATTTTAAAAAATCAGACGAATCTTGAAATTTTGAATAAAAATATGTGTTTCATAAATGTTAAAACACGCCTAATACACAGCAAGTATGTGAGCAACTTCAGTTTTATTTTGTGCCACCGCTGGAAATTGGTCAACACTTAAGAATTTAACTAATGAAATACAAATATATGTCTAATGAAGGGTCGTATCTAATTAATGTACACAATATTTGTTTTCCTAGTATTGCCTATGTGATGAATAGATATGAATTCAAAACACAAGCTTATCTTGCAGATTCTCAGCGAAAAAAAAAATTGCCAACATGTATGTATTTCTAACAAACTAAAATGATTACTAGCGTCAGGGCATACTTTACGGTGGAGCTGTTTTGTAAATAGTCGCTGTATGTATTTATATGTCATAAATTAATTACGAAATGAACTGTAGTTCTTGTACGACCTCTATCCCTCTTGAACCTGTGTATGCCCATGGCGACAATTCTGATTTGGAATATTTAAGGTGAAACAAGAGCGTCCGCCACAAGTGCTTCCTAGAAATAACTTGATGAGAGTGATAATATTAGCAATAACTTGAGTTATTTGTTTATTTACACTTCACCGGTACAATAACTGTCTCATTTTAAATATGACGGGGAATCAATAAGTAAGGTCATATTATGTTTCCGGTTGTGGGTGTAATGTATGCACAATAGACATTCAAAACGTTGAATGGCACATGTATTCCTACTTTTTTACATAGCACACTCAGACGATTCTTCCCCGATCCTAGCGAGGTACAATCTTGATTGGCTCTCCAAATAAAACAGGATCTTTATGCGCCAGCTCATTTCAGGCAGCATCTTGTACACTTGCATTATCCCGAAACCGCCATACACCAAAATTTGAATTATTCGTAAGAAAAATAAAATTGTACGTAAAATGTTAACTGGTACAGTTCATTCAAGGTTACTTCCAACTTTTCTGAAGCCCTGCTGAAGTTCTACTTCCAGGATATTCCTACGCATCATGCAAACAAAACTTAACCAATTCTATAAAATACACCAAAGGGACAGTGCACAATTGTCGTGCGCACTCAGTGTAATAATATTTTGCATAAGAAATATTTCTTACTAGACATTACCACCACACCTATTGTATCCCTTTTTTTATTCCTTCTAATTATAAAATCCAATTTTGTAAATTATATATAAAATAAAAGAAAAAATTAAATTTATACAAAAATATGGTATTTTTATGTTGACATGAACTTCTAGTGTACGGAATGCAAAAGGCCTTCTGTTGTCAACGCGGAGTGAGGTTTGGCATTATTATGAAGGAGTGCGATACAATTGAGTAGACGACCCTACTAATGTCGCGAATTGCCGTCCTTAAATCGTCGTGATGTTACACAGTGCCCATCGGCTCTGATCTCCGCGCTGCAGAACATTCCGGAATATGAGTCATGACCTTGCTGGCTGACAAGGCTTCTTGACCTCCTTTCTCGGTGGTGATGTCACATGTTTCCATTACAACAAAGACCATTTCGTTTTAGGCGTGGAATTGTTTACCCATGTTTCATAACCAGTTACGATTTTCCAGGTAGCAGGCGTATCCTTCTTCATTAAAGTGCTGCAGGTGTGTTAAACGAAGTGGAAAATCCAAACATATTTATGTTGTTGTGTTGACTTTATATTGGCACCCAACGTGCAAACATTTTGCTACAGTGTAGATCGTCATAAACGATGCGGTAGGTAACGTCGTATGCAAGGCGTGAGTGGCTAGTGACGTCTGGTTTTGTCCGACGTCGTTTCTCAGTCAGTTCGTCAATCTTGACTACTGACGACAAAACTTGGGGTGATTGGCCTGTCATTGCGATGTACCTTCGCTAACTCTCTTCTGCCGGCTAACATTCTGCTCCACCCTCTCATGCGCTGTTGACTTCCTGCACGTTCATCACAAACTTCTACACCATTTACCTGTGGATCTCGATGGAAAGGGTTTTGAAGAGTATGAGATTGTTACTATAGATGTAGCATACTCTACCGATTTAGTTTGTAATGCGAAATAATAGTCTGGAAAATAACTATGTCATGTAAAAAAATAATTTTTCCGAAGTAAATGAGAACTACAGGAATTTTAAATTTTATATCTTCTTTCGTACAAATCTCAAAATGAAACCAAATTATTATGTTAGGCTGCTGCTCATATTATTTCCTTTTGTTGTTAGAATGTCTTGAAGAATACTTCATGGAAATTTCTTACGTGGTCCGCCCGTTAAATAGCTAGGAGTTAATCCTTCACTGCAGGCGAACCAGGTGTCGGATTTCAAATTGGTTGTAACACAGGCAACTACTGCGAGTTAAATAACACTTAAGATGGAACTAAATTTTGTGCTAAAATAACTCTTGCTAATTTGTACGAATTAAGATTTTCAGTTATTATTTTCATATTTATGGTAACAAAGCCTGAGTAATGTTATTAATTTAAATTTTGGTATTTTAATGAAGTAATCATCGCTATCGTGCCACAGAGGACTCGTGCTGCTAAAACGCGATGCACCATAACTACTATAATCACGTAAAAACGTAGATTCCAATAGCATGCATTATAATATTTCGGCACGAACCTTACATATTGATAGAACCAAGATTATATAGTGAACAGCTATAACACATAAATACAAGAAAATACACTGCCAAACATCGAATTGCAAGTAAATACACCCCCGAAGAAAGAAATTTNGTTATTAATTTAAATTTTGGTATTTTAATGAAGTAATCATCGCTATCGTGCCACAGAGGACTCGTGCTGCTAAAACACGCTGCACCATAACTACTATAATCACGTAAAAACGTAGATTCCAATAGCATGCATTAGAATATTTCGGCACGAACCTTACATATTGATAGAACCAAGATTATATAGTGAACAGCGATAACACATAAATACAAGAAAATACACTGCCAAACATAGAATTGCAAGTAAATACACCCCCGAAGAAAGAAATTTNGATAACACATAAATACAAGAAAATACACTGCCAAACATAGAATTGCAAGTAAATACACCCCCGAAGAAAGAAATTTCAGTTAAAAAAAAAATTAAAACGAAATTTAGTCAAAATATACTATTTCATATATGAAACCATGACCATCAATTTGTATCCAAAAATGTATAAACAAAGCGATTAAAAAAAATTAAGTTTTACGATGATAGGAAGAAAAATAATAATTTTAGGCTTTTGTCTTTTCAGATGAGTGAATAACAGTAAATATCATATACCGTGTAGGTAATGAAAATAGCAAAATTAGCAGAAAATATAAAAATATTTCAATTTCCAGGATGGAGTTTTTTTTATCTATAAAACCATATCAAAGCATTCGTGTAAAATTGCGAAAAAACTCCATACTGCCTAGGAACCTCAACACGATTTAGAAATAAAGTTAAAACCCTAAAAAGTAATTTTTTTTAATGCTCTGCATTATCTCAGTTCAAGTAACACACTTTCTCTTGTTCACGCAATTGCATAAAAATTATAAAACTTTTGTGCAAATATGCATGTAAGGATAAATTATTTATCAACAATATTTAATAATACAATTTGCATTACAGTAATATCGTACATCTTTGGCTCCGATAATGCACAATTTTAGTCATGAAGTTTCAATTTATAAATCATACATAATAAAACTGATAACATCGAAATCTTGTATTTTTAAAAACCGAATTTGCCTTAAAATNCAATTTATAAATCATACATAATAAAACTGATAACATCGAAATCTTGTATTTTTAAAAACCGAATTTGCCTTAAAATAACAGCACAAAATGTTGCCCCTACTTATTGATCGACAGCGAGAACCTTACTTATTTATCCGCTCTCNGCCTTAAAATAACAGCACAAAATGTTGCCCCTACTTATTGATCGACAGCGAGAACCTTACTTATTTATCCGCTCTCAGACTTTCTGTAAAATCTTAGCAATAAAATGGTAAAACAGTTACACCTTCAATGCATATTCTTGGGAATCGCTAGATTTTAAGTGGTCTATATGCGTACAAACATTTATTTCGTAACGAATCCGCAATCAAAATTTACCTGTAGAATTTACTTTCAGCACGTAAATGTCTTTTACGGACACCATTATTAAAACAAATTTAATTATCAACACGCTTTTGTTTGATTATAATTCAGCGTAACTTAGAAAATAATATTTTTGACAACCCTGGAATGTTATGAAATTTATCACAATGATATGTGGTTCGACGTTTTCCAAAGTAATAAGAGTTGCCTTTCTGAGTGGACAAGGCATTACTACAACTAATGTATGCGTATCCCAAATTGTTAAGTTCGTCTTTCAAATTTGATAAAACTTCGTAACTGCGAAAATAAAAGTATATTAAACAATTTTCCGTTCATTTATTATATTCAAGTATGGTATTTAAAACAAAAAAACCGGGTTATTTTTAAGATCACATGTAAGTGCAGTAATGCCAGAGAATAATTTCAACATTTAGTGACAACTACTGGGTGCATATTTATGTTAATTAGCAAGGCATAGAAATGCAGTAATGTAGGCCACTGCATGTCATGCACACAACAGCACATTTTATACGTACGTGAAAAGTAAGTCGCAACGCAGCCCACCAACCTTGTGAAACCACAGGGGAGAGGCCATTTACTGATTTCACAGCTTTGACCTATGCAGATACACTCGAAATAAGAGCAGAAGAACGACGAGACACCGGGGCTCATCTAACGTGGAAGATAAAATAATTCCGTTGGAAATGCGCTTCGACACAGGACGCGTATTTCTACACCCGAAGCGAGATTGCGAGATCCAAGTAAGACGACACGTATTGAAGAGGGTGTTTGATTAGCATGCCGAACCGGGAGGGGGGAGGGGATCAATACATTCGTATAAAAGGAGATGCAACCGTTCCCGCTTTTCACTCGCAGNGCGAGATCCAAGTAAGACGACACGTATTAAAGAGGGTGTTTGATAAGAATGAAGAAGGAGTTGGAAGGGGGAAGGGGGAGGCAATACATTCGTATAAAAGGAGATGCAACCCTACTCTGCCGTCAAAGGAATCAACTTTACCTACACGACCTTCGGCGCTCCCGGAGCACAGGTAAGCCGATAACCCTGGGATCAGTAGCTTGGTACCTATGTGTCTGCCTTTGCACGAGGGTCTCCGTCCGTTATTGCTTAAGGTGCTGGACGAAAATAAATTCACAATTTTATATTTGCGAAATGTCTACCATTCAACCACAAAAAATCACCGGTACGAATTCTTCCCTTGCATGAAAAAACAAATCAAATAGTTTTTGCATTATGGCATATCGAAATCACAATTGTAGTGTTTTTTGGGACGTAGACATAAAATAAACGAAATCATTTACAGATAATATAATAAAGGCAACGAAACACATTGTCATAACTCATTTCAAGATATGCTTAGCAAAGTCTATTTTACAAAAATGGTAGACTACTACAAATTAAAAAAACACGCAAATATTTCCTATCTTTAAGCAATTTTAAGAATAACAAAAATACAGGCTGGGTATAAGAGAATACCCGAACTTTCAAAGTCTATGATATCAAAACCANAATTTTAAGAATAACAAAAATACAGGCTGGGTATAAGAGAATACCCGAACTTTCAAAGTCTATGATATCAAAACCAAACAATCTAGAACATTGATTGACCAATCAAATGTACAGAAGACCACCATGAGCGGCCCAAACNAAACCAAACAATCTAGAACATTGATTGACCAATCAAATGTACAGAAGACCACCATGAGCGGCCCAAACGATATCTACGCGATAATGGAACTCGATCCACTCTCTTGTCAGCATGTCCGGTGTTACGGTTTGGATGACGTTCGTAACTCTCGGATTGAGGAGGTGAGGCGGTAGCGAGCTCGCGTTCGACAAATCAATGTGAATTGGACGGTCTGATATTTCCTTGCCNGATTGAGGAGGTGAGGCGGTAGCGAGCTCGCGTTCGACAAATCAATGTGAATTGGACGGTCTGATATTTCCTTGCCCAGAACGAAGTAGACGATACCTTCATGTCTAAGCTAGTTTTTAGAGATGAAGCGACGTTCCATACAAATAGTAAGGTAAACCGGCAGAACGTGCGGATATAGGTTCAGAAGACTCCACATGAAACCACCGAACACGAGCGCACTTCCCCCAAAGTGAACGTGTTTTACACTGTATCTAAAGACACTGTTACTGTAATCCCTTATTTGGACATGCTTACATAGTGGTTGTTTCCTCAGTTAGAAGAGGCGGCGGGGAATTATAATTTTGCAGTAGGATGGTTCGCCACTCCCTTGGCACCTAGATGTTCGCGGATACCTGAACAAAACTGTGCCGCAATGCTGGATATGTCGAGGAGCAGCAGGTGACCAGGCTGTTCATCGCTGGCTCCCAAGAAAGTCAAATCTTACCCCGTGCGATTTATTTCTATTGGGATACATACAGGATCAAGTTTTTTTCGTCCACCATTGCCGTCTAACATTGACGACCTCAAAACGAGAACTACGAACGCCGTCAAAACCGTAACATCGGACATGCTGACAAAAGTGTGGAACGAGTTTGGTTATCGTGTAGATGTCGTTCGGGCTGCTCGTGGTGATCACATTGAACATTTATGAATGTATGCTAAACAAACTTCACTGTTCCGTGGTTCATTTGGTAGCTCATTCAAGGCNCAATGCTGGATATGTCGAGGAGCAGCAGGTGACCAGGCTGTTCATCGCTGGCTCCCAAGAAAGTCAGATCTTACCCCGTGCGATTTATTTCTATAGGGATACATACAGGATCAAGTGTTTCGTCCACCATTGCCGTCTAACATTGACGACCTCAAAACGAGAACTACGAACGCCGTCAAAACCGTAACATCGGACATGCTGACAAAAGTGTGTGGAACGAGTTTGGTTATCGTGTAGATTTCGTTCGGGCTGCTCGTGGTGGTCACATTGAACATTTATGAATGTATGCTAAACAAACTTCACTGTTCCGTGGTTCATTTGGTAGCTCATTCAAGGCTGTAGGTTGTTTGGTTTTGATATTATAGACCTTCAATTTTGGGGTATTCTGTTATACTCAACCTGTATTTTAAAACGTGATTTTAAAGATTTCGAGACGTAACTACCNCTGTAGGTTGTTTGGTTTTGATATTATAGACCTTCAATTTTGGGGTATTCTGTTATACTCAACCTGTATTTTAAAACGTGATTTTAAAGATTTCGAGACGTAACTACCAATCCACCAACTTTTATACAAATTAATAGGATCGCTTTTTNGAAACGTGATTTTAAAGATTTCGAGACGTAACTACCAATCCACCAACTTTTATACAAATTAATAGGATCGCTTTTTTTAAGGTAATTTACACTGCCCGATCTCACTTCACTTCTTACAACAGACTCCACTCAGTTAGCCTTCTCGTATCCGTTGCTGACCCNTTTACACTGCCCGATCTCACTTCACTTCTTACAACAGACTCCACTCAGTTAGCCTTCTCGTATCCGTTGCTGACCCCGCCGAAGGTGAGATCAATGTTTACATTTCAATTAGCAGTATGCTAAACATCACTCCTAAGGCTCGTGATTTCGACNTGAGATCAATGTTTACATTTCAATTAGCAGTATGCTAAACATCACTCCTAAGGCTCGTGATTTCGACAATTCTGTTTGAAAATAAAAGAGCTGTTTTAGTTTTCGGACTAGGTAGTTAGTTCCTGCGCTCTCTACTACAAACTTCTAGCAACGGAACGTCAGAACGCTGAACTGGAAGCAGTATTCGACACTAACTGAACGCTTCGAACACGCGATGTCCGTCTGTCCCTTCTTGCCGCGTGAAGGCGACGAATACCCGTCGTAGTGTCCGCGGTCATGGTTGGAGAATCTCTTGCCTAGTTCCGTGCACGTTATTAACACAGAAACTATATTGCTCTCAGTAAAGTCACCTGATAAATACTACATCCGCCTTATGCATGGTGTTAGTCCAGTCCTGAATTATTAATATTATTGGGATCCTTGTCTTTATGACGATTATGCCACAATTGCCGGGTGCGATTTTATACATACTGCCGGCACGAGTCCACCCCAGTAAGGCTTCGAGCGTAAGAAAGAACCTCAAACAGGGCTATTCTAGGTCAGCCTGAGTTTCTCCTTCCTTTTCTTTGTCACTTGTGGTTTTTCCCGAAACCCAAACGCCCTACTACATACGATTTATTAGGCCGACGAAACAATCAGATCTGCGCATCCGCGATCGCGATGCCGCCAGAGCAAAGCACTATGGTGAGGAAAATTGTGAGTACATCGAACACAAATAAGTGAAAATTAAATAGGGAGACGTGAATGTTGAGCTTGTTCATACTTATATTTGAACATGAAAATGAATATTTAATACTGTAACTGAACTACACGAAATAACGGCTGGCATATGTCAAGTATTTTAAACTCCACTTTGTTTAAAGGCTTGGAAATTATTAAAGTCATTTTTAAGCAGTGCGGCGTTATTTTTCAAAGCGACAGTAAAACTATAGAGAAACAGTGAGGAAGCTATCTCAGAACACGCTGAAGCATTAAACAATTATTTTAAAAGTTACACGCTTTTTCGGCATATGCAAATGTAACACGATAGTTATAAAGAATAGCGACTTTTCGGAAAATCGCAAGCAACATTTTTGAACATATAATTTTTCGAGTTCACGAGTGCTGCTGAATCATTATCACCTAGTCGCCTTTGAATGTTTTCCCCCAGTCGGTATCCTAAGTAACACAATTACGGAAAGTGCTTAGAAGGTAGAGAAATTTCAGGGGTAAATAAATATAACAAAATGTACTGATTCAATGGATATGGTAGGAAAGTTTAAAAATCAAAATAGTGATTCAGCCACTGTCTAGATAAGGTTTTGCTGGGTATGATACAATGATGAACAATGGTTACAACATTAGATTCTGAACTAACAAATGCTAACTACGATAGTGGGAGAATCTACATTTTCCAACTTAAATCCATGTAAAGGAGCTGATTAATCACTATTGTTCTTCTGCTAGTATAGTAGGTGAACAAATATTTTTGCTCTCTTCTGGTATTCTCTTATAATCAGGATCTTTTTTTGGCTATCTGGAAGTTCTATAATATAAATTATACTATTTCTGTTAGATTTTTATTTTAAACATTTTAGAAATCTCAATAAACATTCAATCTCGTTCAGTGCGTCATATCAGCAAAGACAGTTTGTCGCTGATTGATAGTTCATATGTCTGCCATCACATGTCAGCCTCTTTCCTCGAAAACGCGAATAGTCATTGCTATGTATAGAAGGGAGCTGACGAGAAGACATGGCTGTGTGGCGGGGAAGTGGTTGGGGGCGCAAACCCTCTCTTGCCACCCCCAAAACCCGCGCATCGTTCATAGCCTCCTGTCACAGTAACAGGTCACCCTCGCTATTATTCATCCCAAAATAAACTGCTCTCTGGAAGTGAGTCACGAGTTAGTGTCGGTTGCGTGTGTATCAGGAGGGTATATTATACAGCAGTCTAGGAAGAAAGGGAAAACTATACACAGCGAAGTGGGGAAGGTGATCAGACATGTGATAAACAAATGTGACGAAGAAGCTACTGAAGGTCAAATAAAACATTTATTATCTCAATCCAATCTACGTGCATCAGATTAGACTGGAATTTATATGAGAAGTGTTTCCAGAATTCGCGAAGAAGGTGATGATGCTTGTAACAGTTCGCTGTCAACACCAGACAAACACCGAAAGCGTTCACATGAAAGAAATGTGGAACGTGACTCATTTGATAGGAGAGTAATCAGAGATGTTATTCATGACTTTTTACTTAGTGCAGAAACAATTTCCATCGGATGTTCATATGCTTAGGCAGATACTGAAAGAAATGGGGTTTAAATTGAAACGGTCTAACAGTTCTCATAAAATATTCGTGGAAAGACAGCACATTGTTCACTGACGTTGTAAATACTAAAAATCATTTCTCCACTACACAGTGGAGGGGCGCCCCATAATTTCAATTGATGAAACATGGGTCGATGCAACATCACATTTAACAAATGTTGGCAAAGTGATACTGAACGAAACACTCAATGGAAGAAAATAAACCCCCATCGAAATATGCAGTGAAAAAGGAAATGGAGTCATGGTTGGCCAATAACAAC
>NQII01007330.1:0-95392 GCA_002778355.1 Clitarchus hookeri | reverse complement strand
AAACAACGTCCCTCGGTGTTATGCCTGAAGGCTTATCAAAGGACGGCTTACAAACTAACCTCTGACCTAACGGAATCTAACACCCATGCCTTATCTGGGATTTGAACCCAGAACCTTTCGCACCTCAGACCCACGGCGTATCCACCGACTGCGCCACGGGAGGTCGGCGAGAGATCTGAATAAGACACATAAATTTTATAGACAGCATCAATATATGCTCCAAGTTAGTTATAAAATAAGTTGAAGTACCGAATTTTTCCACACTTCTTGCTGAGTTTACTGGTTTCTGGCAAACGTTCATTCAGTCAGGTGTTCGATTCCAAGTCGAGAAATTGCGCAAGGGAATTGAAATACCTAGGGTAAAAGAACTTCTTTAATGGGGGCAGGAGGTAGTGGAGTCGTCACATATAGACAAGAAGAAATATTAAATTTAATTTAAGTAAATTATAATGTAAACATTTGTCGGAAAACATTTTAAGGCTATCTTTTGTTAGTTTCTTTTTCACTCCTCGGTTTAAATATTAATTAGGGAACCTTTTTATCACTTCCAACTAAAACTAGAATTAAGACAGATTACAGCAAAGCCCAGTTTAATAAAGTGGATGATATACGACTGGGTATAATCTTCTTGTCTGGTAATGGAATGCAGTTTTGTAACCCACACGCACATGTCTGTATTTATTTAATTGTGAAGGGAACGTTCTAAAAGTATTTGTTATTTTGGTTTTTCTCATGGCGATGCAGACGTTAAATTTTTGTATAATGTTCCTAGCTTATAAAGTTTTAACGTGAATATGCGCACATCTACAATAACTTTAAGAATTTAAGACATAACGTCAGATCCACATTTACTTACCAGAAAACTGCATACCGCCCTCACCTTCATTACTCCTAAAAACAATCACATAAATACTAAGCATTTTCTGTGCTTCTAAAAAATGCCATATAGCGGCAGTATATGGAAAGGTATTCCCGTTTATTACATGTACAATTTATTGCCTACTGCAAAACTTATTATGATTATCACAAATGTTAAAATATTCTTGCAAATGAACATTATCTAAAATACCGAAAGCTTTAGACTTTATTTCTCTCCAAACCTCCTGATAGGTTAATCGCGGCCTCTTTATTTGCATGCNAAAATACCGAAAGCTTTAGACTTTATTTCTCTCCAAACCTCCTGATAGGTTAATCGCGGCCTCTTTATTTGCATGCAAAGTTAACTAGAGACTTTATTATAAAGGAAACATCTCGAAGTCGTAAAATATTTCAGAAGAACTTACAGAAGTTAAATTCTTAATCCGAGGCAGAGCGCGAATGACAAAATGTTTCTTCAATCTTCAAGGAATTCCTTCAACCTTACTGATGTTAAAGCGTTAAAATTCGACTTCCTTAGTCTGATTTTCTTCATTTTTATATAGAGAGTAAATTACACACTGTTCTTAAAACGTAAGGTATTATCGAAATTTATCTTTTAGAACAATGAGGTTTCCTCATTTTACATATATTCTAGACGACACACTTAAGATAACTATGTTTTCTTCATAAAGAGAATTCTTTGAAATTCCTACATAATTCAAAACTGTTTGCAAGTTATTGCCTTACATAAAAGGGAATCGCAAGCAACCAGGAATGTTTTATTGCCTTCAAATCTCTCTGCAGACTTGGATGGATTTAAAGGTGACGTGGGTAGGAAAGGGATGAGGGAGAGTTGAAAGCAGGCGATGGTTTTCAAAAGACGGAAACATTTTTTTGGATGACTTCGTAATGAAGTCCTTCATTAAAGCTCCAGATTTAATTAGCTTACTCGCTGCATTGTCTCACGCACTGATAGCGAGAAGGAAGGAGACACTCTTCTAAAACTCTTAAAGAACACTTTGTTTAAACGTCGACTTTAGAGCCACCCCCTTACAAGAAACCAAAAAGAAATGAACCGGAGATACTCTGAAACAATTAACTGAGTATCACTTTGAGACAGCACACAACATTTTATATAACCTGTTTACAGTAGAGGGAGCACTTTTTGAAGCCTTATTACTTAGAATAATATTCAATTAATATATTGCATTGTAACCTTAGACGTTAACTACGAGTCTGGTCAAATTTTTGCACTGTGTTTATTACTTAAATGGCAATATTTATGTAACAAAGTGGTGGGAGGATAAAAAAATGTCTGATGGGGACAAAGTAACTAGGGCCATAAAGTTCGTACTTCGTTAACAGACAATATATATGGTTAAGCCTCCGTCCCTGTCTGCATACATTTTAACGTGCAAACTAACTGACACGAGCCCAGTAAAGTAAGTAACGGCGGAGGAAACGTAGACATAAAAGCGTTAGGTAAACTTGGGAATACTGAAATTGTTTCGTCGCTTACTGTTTTTTAACGCACGTAACTGCAATAATGAGCAAAATTATGAAAGTATTTAAGTTAATAATATATTTACAGTTTTACTTGACAAACACATGAATAAAGTGATCAGACTCATAGCAATATTAATTAAGTAGATCTTTACCGGGACTTCCAGAAGTTCTCGGTTTACCGTGAACAGCCTACAGTTATTTACAATAGGCCCTATAGTCATAATGGGATGCTAATGAAGAACCAGTAAACTGCAATAAAATTTCCTTTTAATCCTTAGTAACCAGTACATACTGCCAAAAAAAAAAGATCTGGACACTGGGAAATGACAAAGGTGGACATTAAAAAAAGAAATTTTCTGGCAACCACTAAATATTTTATGGAAATTTACCTTGTCGCTATCTTTTTTGTGGTGTACACCATATAAAGTAATTTTGTGGTAGCTAAAAAAAAATTGGCAGTATGACTAACCTGCAAAATATTTTTTCTTGGTACGGCGAAGAAATGCATGTCCCAATTCCAAGTCGCGACCGCACATTATCAATGCTAACTTGAACAAATTTACGGCCGACCAGATTGGCCTGGAAGTGGATATTGCCAACAACTTTCAATGCTGGGGAAGTTATGGTAAAAACAAAAANCGGCCGACCAGATTGGCCTGGAAGTGGATATTGCCAACAACTTTCAATGCTGGGGAAGTTATGGTAAAAACAAAAAACATTTTCAGATTTGTAACACGCATGTTACATTATTCAATAAAATCTTAAAGACATCTTCTTACTAGGAGGANAAAAACATTTTCAGATTTGTAACACGCATGTTACATTATTCAATAAAATCTTAAAGACATCTTCTTACTAGGAGGAGGTTAATTTTCCCGTTTTCTTTATCGAATGTTAAAGAAGAACGGGAGCAGTTTGAGTAATGGTGTTTGTTCTGTAATTTCCGTTACCGCAAAAGCTTTAAAGGTGCTTCACAACTAGAAATTAATATATTTAATAAAACCTCATGGATTCAATTTAATTATGATTTGAAAACGTAAAATATACTCATTCATTAATTATACTTTCGTTCCGACATTATTTCTTCCCGTTATTGCATTGATATAATATCATCAAGTAGGCAAAAATTCTCCTGTTTATTGTTTCGGCCCTGAAGATAAATCGTGCTCGCTGAAAGAAACGCGGACTTTAGGAATTGGGGAAATGCAAGAAAACCAAAATTATTCATTACCGTCACAGAAATTAACAAATTGGTTGAGAAATCTCCATTCCGCCATCAGGAAAGCATAAAAGGTTCCCATGGTCAATTAATTTACACTACGGTGGCGTTCGGTAAGGCTTAATGGACCAGAAAGGAATATGTTTTAATAGAACAGGAATTAATTCACCACATATTAACTTTCAAAAGTACCTTTAAGCAAGCGATATTGTGGCGATGTGCCTTTTTAAAATGATCACCACCCTGCAATTTAAAAAGTAAAACAAAGTGTTAATATTTTTTAAATAATTTAATTATTGAATTGTTTGGAGGGAGAACTTCACTAACGGAAAACTGTGTAGCGTCGTATCATAAGGGCGCCACTCCGTAATTAAATTCGTGAGTAGAAATTCGAAATTGAAATTAAAATTTCCTACCAGTTTTAAATATAATAGCCCAGGGCTCTACTTAAAAAGTTGGGAGAAAACAAGAAATGTATTCAGGACTTCTGAAAGAAACGAATAAATGAGAAGCAGATAAATGTGCAGTTAACTTACTGTATTGCTCTTAATGAACGAACGAAAATCTGAACAAAGACTTCGACCCCACTACGGTAAACCTGATAAATAATACGGTAAATCTGATAAATAAGACGGTAAATCTGATAAATAAGACGGTAAACCTGATACATAAGACGGTAAACCTGATAAATAACACGGTAAACCTGATAAAAAAGACGGTAAACCTGATAAATAAAACGGTAAACCTGATACACGAGTCAGTTTCAGCTACGACATTTTTTCAAATGGCTACACAACGATGAGAAATATAAAACACGAAACACGTAAAAAAATTAATTGTTAAATCTTGAGTCTTTGCGAGTTTGAAGCAAAAGCAAGGCATTCGCCTTGAGAGCCAGAACCGAACTCACCTGAATAACAAAAGAACGGACGAATGTTGATAAAGTGAGTCATATATTTGACGGTACACGATCAGCCAGGTACCTAGTCGGCTTGAAGAAATTGAATTTAAACCCCAGGACAACAGGAGGTGTTGGATAAAGTCGATCCTCCACACTCTATAAACTCAAATCACTGAAAAACCCCTGATTCGCAGTGATATTTAACTGCTCTAATCAGTGTAAATGGCTTGTCTAAGAATCAGTGGAAAACCACTTGTACCAGTAAAACTATTTCACTGATTGAGTGAGTGACGTGAAACCGTTTAACTAAATGAATAAGTGGAGGCCAGCTGCGTGCTGTTAATTAAATACAGTTTTATTGAATATAGACAAATAATTACGAGAAAAATATGTATTTCCCAAAGACACTTTTAAATAGCGCAATTTAAAAAGTAAAATAAAATATTTGCGGGTGGTCAGGATTGAACTTACACCACCCCCGCAAAACTTGAGGACCGTTATCTAACCAACTGAGCTACCATGCCAAAGATTGAGTGAGAGGGAGGGTTATGGGTTATATTGTTCTAAATAAAAATACTGTATTTTTAATTTGTATGCCCTTTCTCTTGGTTTTTAGTTTAATTTATAACGTTAAGAGCGTTTAAACAAATAGTATATATGAGTGCACTCACCTCGTTACATTTAATTGAGTTTAAACCAAACCGAACGCTGTGGTGATTACGTGACAACGAAGTGAAAGACGGCTAGAAGGATCTCCCTTATAAAGCTATTTTAACAAACAATTCTATCACAATTAAAGATTATCACTTCAAACCACAGCTTTCATTCATCGGAATATTTTGGACTTAAATGTTTTAAACCAAATCATGAGAACTACTCTGCTACACAATTTTATAACTAGTTATGTTAAAAGTAATACGTCACGTGATTTGAAGTCATTTCCGAATTGTTTTACCTTTTTTCGATATTCCTTATGTATGAATATTTTAATATTATAATGATTTTACTGTAATATTATTCCAGCTTGACGGAATTTCAAACAATTGATGATACAGAAGCGAATCCAATGAGTTTTAAAGTACCAATACAAAAGGATTTAGTTTTATTTCTGGTAGTGTAGCCTACATTGGTAAAATTTGGAATTTATACAAATATTAATATCAGTCCAAAGAAAAATAGGCATGCTGTGCCGAAGGTGGAGAATGTGGGAGGCGAGTAGTCTAACCACTAAACCACCACGGCTACTTTTTGTTTTAAGTATTTCCGTTGGGAATTTATGTCCCAAGTTTATTATTTGGACACGATAGTTTATGATAAATATAAAAAACCAGTTAAATCCCTTAAAAAAACGTATTTAAAATTATATATATATATATATCCATTTTTGCTATTCTACATTTAATAAGTTTCGTACTTCAAAAGCTTAGATATATTAATATAAATCTGTAGCATAGAAACGGCCCATTATCATTGGATTGATCAGAAAATAAATTAATTTTATGCTATTTGATCATATTAATAATCTTTACCTACTTAATTTAAGTGAAACAAATAAAAGTTAAAAATTGGAAAGAATCCTAATTTCTCTCGCACAGAAAATTTTGTTCTCTCCACTTTTAGCGTTTTACGTTATTGGTCCGCAATTTGGTCTGAACTCAGATATTTCCTCTGTTGGTATTAAAGGCTCTGCTGGTTGATGATTTAAATATACATAATAACCTACAATAGCCCGTAATCGTTCCGCGCATAGCAAGGAGTTTGCCATAAGACTGGTGCTCACGCTACTTCTGAAATAGCGAAATAATTGTACAACTCTGATTTCCCTTTGTGGTGATTACCATTGACGATTATACGGGATTGCTGGGGAATATTTAAAGGCCAACGGATTGGCTAACTATTAAACCTTAATATTCCTTCTATTCTCCGACCAACCAGACTTAATGTTCAAATAAACAGGTTTTGTAGCATGCATAACAAGTATAAAATACGTGTATTAATTCACTAAGATGAGGGAGGCATAAACCCCAAAAGTAAGATTTCTGATGTCTTCAGTTCAACAGATCAGAAAGGAAATGATATTAGAAACCAATAAGGGATGATGTTTAGTTGCTGAAATGCCTTAGAATTACGACATTTTGGTTCTTCAATCAATCCTCCTCCATAAATGTAAATGGGGATGCCAAATAACAACCGCAAAAATAGTATTTTCTTTGGTCTAAATGTCTGAAGTCAACATATACCAATTAAGAAACAGTCCCCTTAGTGATACCCTCTGAGGCCAACCGTGCAGTGGTACGCCTGCGTGGGTAGGCAACACCTCTGTCACCCTCGAAATGCGTGTGGCAACTATGCAGGAAAAGGAGAACATGAACTCGCTGCACTGCACACGCGACCAATCAGTGTCATTGTGCTTCGTCATTACACTGCACACGAGTGTAAGAACCTACGAGACTTTGCAACATTAGTTTAACAACTATTCCGTACCTACTGTGAGCTAAGATTTCGAATAATGCCACTAGATGTTTTACAAACTTGCGACAAACGCAATGCGTTATGATTTTAAAAAAATGCTGCATATGTAATTAAAAGCGTTTAGCAGTGCCTTGAAGTTCGGTAGAAGAAATTTTGAAATACTGATGTGGCGATACTTCTCCGAAGGGACTGTTACATTTAAAAAGAATTTCTTCAGTTACAAATAAAGAACGTGGCAACACCAACATAGCTGCACTGCAGTAGAGGAAACTTTTATCTCAGTGGTAAATCACTGCCGCGCAATATTCTATCTAAGGCACGAGTTATTTCCCCTCTTAAATAATTACTCATGAAAACAACCCATAAAAGTAATAAAAGAGTAACAAAATATTTATAGGTCGTAATGTAGCTTTGACACTGTGCTACAGATTTTGATTTAAATTTTGAACTCGCTCGGCTAACAAGAAATTACAAAGCCGACGAGATGAAAAAAATATTGATTCTCTGAAATAACTCGAAATGTGTTAATTATTACAATGGGCAACATGTCTACCAGGTAAGAGTTTTGAAATGGATACATATGCCTCCTACAAGAAAGGGAGGCTAGAAAAGGCAAATATCACAAGAATGTAGGCAATAGGTACTGCGTTTAGAAGCCAAGACATAGGACTGTTTACTACCCTAAAAAAATAAGCGAGGAAAAAATGTAGTCCAAAAATGGGCAAATTGACAGATAACGATGCTGATACAGTCTGAAACTAAATAAGAGAGAACGTATTGAAAGTGTCTCCACTTTAAATCAGTATTGGCTTACTGGTTATTACGGTAGATGAATTTCACTGATCGACAAATATTCTTCGTGGCGTTGTAAAATGGCAGATACCCGTGAAAAGCTATGATTTCGTATGTTCAAACTTCTGTGCTTAAACTACAAATCATAGACGTTTCATTTGTAAATATATTTTTAAAAAGTTTAGAAAGCAGTCTCAATACAAAATTCGCATTTATTTCCGAAACACGAAATATCTTTACGTGGTGAAACGCTTGCTGTTGATTTGCTATTGTATACCTCAAGTACAAATTCCAGTCACATGTTGATACAGGATAATGAATTTAGTGGTTGTATTGCGAAAGTGTTATGTACTGTACGTTAGGGAAGAAAGTGAGATCCGAACGAACTCCATACATTTATATTACTAGTAAAATAGATAAAAATTACTTGGTTAATAATGACAAGAAATACTTTTCGAATAGTTTAGTGTACAGAAAAAAGAAGCCTTCATCTCTTACATAAGTGAATTAAAAAAAAAGCAAAACATTTCTTACGTCGTACCTCTAGCCATGAACATTAATAATACACAAATACACATCGTAATTCACTCGAATGGTGAGTTTGTAACAGCTTCTTAACTGGCTTCTGATGACTATTCAGTGAGTGAACATATTTGGACGGCTCTTAACATCGAGGTCTTGAGAGCCGATGGAGGTGAAGCGAGTTCAGTATAGAGCAGCACCGGAATACAATGGGGGGAAACGGGAGATCCCCGAGAAGACCCGCCGACCAGTGGCATCTTCCGGCACGATTCCCACGTGCGAAAATCCGGGAGCGACCCCGCCAGGAATCGAACTCGGTACACCAATGTGGGAGGCGAGTAGTCTAACCATCACACCACCGCGGCCTCTCTGGTGACTAGCATTTCAATTGCTAGTATCTCTGGGTTTTGCACAGTAAAACTTTATTATATTTTATTTATAATTCTTTGGAAACTTATTGTTTAGATTAATTGCTTATCACTACAATTGAACAAGAGAAAATTTCACAATACTTGAATGTGGAATGTGTAAAACTAATTTTTGCATTTTAGCAAACCTGTGCTATATAGGTTGAGTTTTTATAACTATGGAGCCACATGAACAATTTTGTATGTTTCATAAAAGAACATTGTAAATATACAATATTTCATCTATAGAGCTACAAGAAAATCGTTGGGTACTAGCTTCCAAGTAATTCTTAAAAACATAAAGTACAAAACGAAAAGATTTTCCGTTTTTTTAGAGAGAACATGCAACATCGGAAAATAAAAAAAGAATGTGTTGAAAATGTTGGTTCATATTCGATACAAACAAGGTCCTGTCGAGCAGCCGATACAGTTCGTTCCATTTTCTAAGAGAAGAAGGTCACGAGGTAAGATGTTGCCGATACAGCACAATACATAGCTTACGCATAAAAAGTGTTTGAAACTGTTACAGAAGGGAATAAAGAAGGACACGTCATGAATAACACCCCCTGTTCGTGTAACATGCGTGCCGTCCAACAGCCAATGACAAACAAGTTACGAAGGTGGTGACGTTTCGAGCACACCCACAAGCTTGACTAATCAGGAGCGCCGTTAATCGAGTGGTTATGAGCATATTCTTTATGTTCGTAGCTGTAGGCTCTAAATACCATGCTTACGTGATTAATTTCCCTTTCTTGCAGTACAATATTCACTTATACATTCATGGAACAATTATTATGAAGACTGCAGTTACAAGGCTATATCGGTGTACAGTTAAAAGTAGACCATTCCTACCAGGTGAATATAAGTTACTATAGTAGCACCGTTGTAACTTGGGACTTGGGAGCTCTGCCGATGTCGGGCCACTTCTCCCCGGGAGAGGAAACAATTGTACGAATATGGTACGGCAGGGGGGAGGGAGTGTCTGCAGATTCCTCTGCCCGCCTGCCAGCTACACGTGGTTGGTGCTTTGTAAGTCGTTCTGTCTCTCTCTTTCACTTGGGTAGGCGGAGCCAAGTCCGTTCTTGGGCCGGTGTAACTGTAGTCACTTGATTTACGTATATTCTAAGAAGCTTCATGAGGGGAATTACCAGTTACCGTTCTAGTTTCACAAAGCAGGAAGGCGAGATTGCAGCCAGGGGCGCTTGCTAAAGAGAAGCTTCGCAGAAACGGTCTATCGGAGGACGAAAATTGCATTACGAAGCGGTGAGAGCCTGAGGACGATGGCATAAGTTGCAGCATCGCCAAACCTGAATCAAACGGGCTGTGAANATTACGAAGCGGTGAGAGCCTGAGGACGATGGCATAAGTTGCAGCATCGCCAAACCTGAATCAAACGGGCTGTGAAGTCTCCGCGGCAATAGGAACAAAAGCCAGAGCTCGGCCGCTTCTCAAAGCCTCGTACTCCGCCGTTGGATAAGCCGGATGAGAACGTGCAATCTACAAAGAGTGAGATACATACCTGAAACTCTTTGAACTGTGATATATTATACTCATACTTGCCCGGGTTTTTAACGCAATAACTGGTACGGTTTTTTTTATTTTGTGAAATATAGGCCTATTTTAGTTGTTCTTTGATTGCCAATGTATAATTAAACATAACCACCATTTAACACGTAAACATTTTTAATTACTATGTGCGGGAACACACAGATAAAATTAAAACTCACATTATTTTGGTCTTAAAATATTTGCTTAAGTATTTATTTTGCTAATATTGATTCCATAACACATTGCCCAAAAAACCATTTGACGGTGCCATCACAAAATAAAATGGCTGTATCTCGTCAAGTACAGCAAAAATACAGAATCTGAAATAATGTTAACAGGATTGCAAAAAAAACATATTTCTGTAAAATTTTTAAAAATTGTAAATGCAAAATTTTGGTTTCAAATGTGGCTTGTATGACCAGGGCTGTTTGAAGTTTTACAGTTGAACTGCGAAGCTAAGCATTGTTATTCAAGGCGAGGTACATGTGTTTTTTTATATCTTTAATTTTTGGTTAATGAAGTGTGCAGTCCATTCAGACACGCACATAGGAGATATGAAACACTTCATGTGCATATTAATTTCTGTTTAGGAAAATAATTATTTCCAAATGAAATATATGTTTAAGTGACTTTCGTGGTTCCTTAGCCCATACAGACCTTGTGATCACAATTATGCACATTACACACGTGTTGGTAAGTTTTGATCTGTACTGCAAAATGTAAATCTCAATGACCAATGATCTTGGTTGTGGATAAATGATTCTCAAACCGTCTTAATGGTCTAGTCATAATTGGTTCATATTACTGTAGGAGAACTGATAGCCCACAGCTCATTGGCTGTGACAACGGAGCAAGTGTCGTGTCGACTTGAATGCAGCACGCGTCATAATTTCTTTTGCAACACCTAAATCCATAAAATAAAGCAGGTCTGAAAGTATTAATCAGCACCGATTGTTAGATACGTGCAAAATTCGCATTATTATTGGCCAGCAAATTAAACTCCAAGATCCTGAATGTTCTTTTGACTATCGCCGTTGGCAATCAACTTTCTTTGATCATCCCAGGAACACTTTTAGTCAACAGTAGTGGCTCAAATGTTGAACAACAATCTGCAAAGAAAAAGTCACATAAGTAAATGAGGCCGTATAGTTGCGAGTGTCCAATTGAATCACGAATTGTGCACATATAGTTACAGGGCAGTGAAATATTATAACCTGCTAACAAATAATAACGCGAATATTTCATGTCTATCGATCGTGCGTGTATATTAGAGATGCCTGCCTCTTACAGCGGTGGCACTTGCAATTTGTATCGTCGGGGAGAAGGGAGAGAGAACGGAGATGGAGTAATCAGAATGAGTTTGATAGCTTGCGGGTCAGTGTGGTTACAGAATCCTTGGACTACAGAGGTGAAACAGCAGCTTATACTCCGCACTCCAGCCACACACGCCAGCAAAATGGCGTTAATAGCTAGCGACATGTTGGAGCACAGTTCACTAAGCAGCCTCTGGCAACTCACATTCCTGCCGGCAGAGCAGTTACGTAGCGATATTCACAGCACGCGATCGCCAATCACACACAACGCCCNCAACTCACATTCCTGCCGGCAGAGCAGTTACGTAGCGATATTCACAGCACGCGATCGCCAATCACACACAACGCCCGTTCCCAGAGCCCCGTACAGCCAATCAGAGAACGTGTTTGCATTAAAGGAACCACCACGACATTTCGTGTCTGCGTACCCTAAAAAGTTTCCTTAGTTACAAATTTTTCTGTGTGGCAGAGAAAACTATTTGTTTGCAACTGTTTTGTTCGCAGCATCGCAGTATTGCTTTAATTCCTAGAGAAGTCTACAGAANGAGAAAACTATTTGTTTGCAACTGTTTTGTTCGCAGCATCGCAGTATTGCTTTAATTCCTAGAGAAGTCTACAGAAACATACGTCTGCTGTTAATAAATGTTTTCTTTGTAAGTTTTAGTTTTATGGCACCTTCGGTTCTTGCTTCGCTCTATAACACTCAATAAATAATAACTAACATGCGATGTAGAAGTATCTTATATTTTCGGTTATTTTAAATTAATTACAACTCTTGAATAGTCATAAAATATATGGATGTTTTTCCTGTAGATAAAACATACATATAAATGTGAATTTGGGATTTATGAAAAGTAAGTCAAAGTGTAATAATTTAAAATTGTAGTCTTGTCGCCGGAAGTCGCCTCATCATCATACCCTTCCTTTACAGCAAAGAAATTAACATTCTTTGAGCTGCTTTTGTTCACAGTAAAGGAATATTACTTCGTACTAAAGGTAATGGTTAAGCGAAATAAACGGTTTTTGTCGTTCACTGCAGTTTTCAGTGCGTAGTTGTTGTCCAGTCGCAAATGTTGTCAAACCACTAAATTCTGCGGTTACGAAACTGCAACTGAGGAAATGTAATGTCCTGCTGTAGACGTTTGATAAATTATCAATCTGAAGTGCAATGAATCTCTAAATCACTAACCTTAATTCCTCTCAAGAGGTGGTACAGTCTGCATCATGTTGCTAACTGTATAATCCACGTATCGAAAGAAACCCAAGCGCAACGAAGCAAAGTGGTCGTAAGGCAAAGGGCATTACGCTAATACCGCCGAAGGGGGGAAGGGAAGGTAACAGGTTCCAGTCTCGGACCTATCATTAGTGGTGTTGTAATTGTTTTATCTTGGTATAATAGTGGAAGAGTTGTTATTTCTCTCTTATTTACTAATCACGGTTGTTCTTCAGAAAACAGTTTCCATTTACATCGTAGCTGACAGCGCCACAGAGACGACTGATGAACTATTGTAACAACAACGCCAGGTTATCATTGTCATTGTAATTACTGTGTACATCAAACCAACATTATGTTCGTGGCAAGCCTACATTGCAGTGGTTTATATTAAAGCGACTTCTCCTTTGTGGTACAGATCATGCGTTGCTGCAAAGAGAGCGTCTTTACAGAGTGCAGTTAGCTTCATCTGTGGCCGAGGACAGGCCAGTATTACTGACGCGAGCACCATATGACCCCCTTTAAAACACATAAGAACAATTTTGTGTGACTATTACGTATAAAACCAAACAGACTAGTATCAGTGGCAGCCATTTTAATGAAGTCTATTGATACGGCGTTAAAATCCCAAGATTTTATCTCGCGTTATTTCTTCAGATGCGCCAAATATTTGTTACGTTAATTTATGTGCAGAATCTAACAGAAATGGTTTTAAAATGTATAAAAAGAACCATGTATCCACTTTTTGATAACCAAAAATTAAATCCCATTAAATACGCATTTATGTTTAAAATTAGTTGTTTTAATTTTACACGTGAACATAAAGTTATGAATTTTAAATCATCAAGCAACCGTTATTTGTAATGTTTGTTAATTCTGGTAACAATTTGAGCTACGTATAACTTTCTGAGACCAGTATCAGTCCTCGCTAAATATATAAATATTTTATTTTATTTCATATCTCTTGAAGTAATTTATCCTCAATAAATATTCTCCTACGTACCCTTACCTCACATTCTTTTGGATAGATTAATTTATCTGTCCTCCATTGAAAGAAATTTTTATTGCCTAGAACAACACAATTTAAAGATAGCAGGATTAAATATTAAACGATTTAAGTGCTCCTATAACCGGAATAATCTGTGCGATGACTTTCAGCTGCAAGTGGGTTCCCAGTTTCTTGTTGATTAAAATAAAGTAGTTACAATTCAAGTAAATACGAAGTATTGATTATGTTATAGGCTTACTTCCGACACATTTAGGCCCTTCACAGCCAGTTTTCAGAGCCTTTTGAACTGGTGCCGTGCGAGGCACACGGCGGAATTCGTTCAGAGGTGGCCTTTTGCAACAGCAGAAAGCTGCTGAGGGCTGCGAATAAATGACCGGTCACGAGGCGGAACTTCCAGCAATTCAGACACGCTAATGAAACGCAACAGATAATTTGCGACGGTTTAATCCAGTTGTGTNGGGGGGGGGGGGGAGTAGTCCCAGAAGCCCTCCTCCACTACTTAATTTCCACAGCAGATTTAATTCAGACGAGCAGTGAGCACGGGAATTGCATTCTTCCGTTACTTTGTAGTACGTTACCGTACAGTGAGCTTCAAAAGATAATTCTATCATTTTTCCTGTTAATCCTCTACGCTACAAATAACAGCTCACTGTCGAAGCTGAGGAATTCTGAACCAATCATCTGAGATGGAATATAAGTTTTCACAAATATATGACGGAGCCAGTTCATTGTTGGGAAATATTCTGTTCTAAACGTCACGATAGAGATAGAGGGCACGTCAGTAAAAAGTAACTTCCCTAATGGAATGGAGAGATCTCGAAACCTAATCACGTCAACAAAATAACGTCAGTGGAGAGCAAAAGCCGAATGTAAGCTTCATCTGACAAGCAAATTGCTGCTTTTCTAGTTTAACACTATCAGCTGCAAGAGCAAATATTCTTTTCTAAATATGGACACAGTTGGTTCCCATTTATTTCAACACTATAATTATCAATTATTACTTTCTTCTTTCTCACTACTCTACTCATATATACTTCTGCCAAATGTGAAAAAATGAACAACAATTTGTATGCAAAAGCTACTACATACGTGTCGCTGCCAACTGGGCTTCTTGTAACCAACCTTTGAAGAAACTTATTTATCCTATGCACATTCATTTTAGCGGAGGCACTAGCGTGTTTTCATTGTTGTTGGCGGCGATGTGGAATGAATATGTGCAACGTCTTGACGTCACATTAAAATTATAATATTTTTATATGTGGAAGCTGAATTTTGTTAAAGGCCACCGTCAACAGACTATAACAGTTAGTTGGTGAAGGAAATACGTGAACATAAGTTAACGTAATAACTGTTTGGCGTATCTAAAGAAATATCGCAAGAGATGTAGTCTTGGAATTTAAACGACGTTTCAATATACTTTTTTAAACTGGCTGCACCTGATAATAGTATGTTTGGTTTTACACGCAATAGTTACACAAAATAGTTATTATGTTTTAAATGGGGTGATGGTGTTTGTCATAATTGTTTTATTTTGGTATAATTTGGAGAGATTTGCTATTTCTCTCTTATTTACTAATCACGGTTGTTCTTCAGAAAACAGTTTCAATTTACAGTGTAGCTGGCAGCGTCACAGAGACGTCTCGTGAACTATTCTAACATCAACGCCAGGTTATCATTGTCATTGTCATTACTGTGTACATCAAACCAATATTATGTTCTTTGCAAACCTACATTGCCGTGGGTTATATTCAAGCGACTTTTCCTTTGTGGTACGAATCATGTGTTGCAGCAATGAAAGCGTCTTTACAGAGTACAATTAGCTTTCTCTTTGGCCAAGGACAGGCGAGTATTGCCTACATCTGAGAACAGGAATTTTCGCAGGAATGCATTACCATAAGCTATCATGTTCAGCATTAACACTGCAAACTCCAGACGGTGTGATGTACCGTGTCATTGAATGCCTAAATAATCTACACTTTCTAAGTGTACACTGCAAATGTTGGTGCAGCGCTGCGTGGATTGTTGAAGAGGGAATCTGCAGCTGCTGAGATACACAGTGAACATATCTGGTGAGATTTCACAGAAAACTCGCGCGGAATGCCTCGATGCTGTCTTCGGCAACACGGGGACTTCTTGGGGACTTCCTGAAGACTTCCTGGTTTGGAATTGTTGGCTACACTGTCTGTTTCCGTGTATCGTGAGTACCATTTCAAGATCTCTCGTCTGGATAATGCAACTTGTCTGCCATTAACCCTTGAAACATTTCAGCAGCGTCTGCGTTGGTGATTTCTTCTCAATGTAGCACTTAACAAAGCAGGCCTTCTCCTAGCTGAGCAGTATGCCACACAGTGTCATTGTTCAGTACTTCACCAAAACTCCTGAACTCAGCATATCACCAGAACTCCTAATGATTGAAAATATGAAGCACAAAAGCTAATTATACTATCGCAAATCGTTTCAGTAGTACAACCATGGAATTTAAAAACATCGTGAAATATTTCAATGTTAATATTATTTGAGGATATAAATGAAAGACGATATTTTGTTGCCTATTGATAAATTTGGTTATTGAGGCATAAATGTTGTCGTTTAAAAGTGTGAAAATCAGCGAAAATTTCATCTAGTACCCCTCAGTTTACGATATTTATTTTTATGTAAAACAGTGTTCAAAACTACAGCGACAATACTGTATGGTTCCTGAAGTGATTGCTGTAATTAAGCTATATGGTCGTCGTTTAAAATACTGAAGAAACTTAACACACGTGATGCTTGTTTATGCTATTTTTCATAACCGTCGCAATGCTTTCTTATGGCCGGATGTGACCTTGTAGTGTTTAATTTTATTTACTAAGGATTCCCCTTAACTCCAATGTGAACACAGATGCAGTCCATTCAAGCTGACTTACAACATTTCCGAAGTCCTACTGAAGTTCTACTACCAGAATATTCCTCCGCCTCTTGCAACCGAAGCTTAACTAAGTCTAGAAAACTGCACCCGAGGGACAACGCACCGCATTCATGTGCACTCAGTGTAATAATATTTCGCATAAGAACTATTTCTTAGCAGGCATTGCCGACAAACCTCTATGCCCTTATTCGTGTTAGTTATAAATGAAATAATATAAATTACGAATAATATAAAAATCAATGTCCAATTAATTCAAAAACGTTATACAAGGGGAGATTTATCGAAGGTTTTATTTAAAAAAGTATGAACAAACCGCAAATGAACTACAGTATTTAAATTTAAAAACCCAAAAACTACGCAGAGTTTAAGCAAAGGTAACATAAGGAGCCCCAAATGAACATCGACGTGAATCGGCCTTTAGTGAGAGAGAGAGTTAGTTAGTCGAGAGGAGGGGTCTGGTGAGAGGGGTAGACGTAGGTAGGGAAGGAAACACAGTCTTGTGTGCCGACACCCGCGGCATCAGGTGTACATTGCGAGAGGAGACGTGCAGTTACACAGGCGCGCTAAGCTTTGTCCCGCGCCATATTGCGCTCTGACTTCTGAGGGCTCTAGGAGGCTGGGCCGGCTAGAGTGAGGGGTGGGGGGGAGGCATGCTGCTCTGCCACAGACCGCAGCCAATCTGCCGGCGGCTCAGTTTCACTTCTGCAGGAAACACGGGCATAGAGAGCGAGATGCATTCTCCGCGTTCTAACGTTAGTCGGCTCACCTGCCGTTAGCACTACGTGGATATCATGTGGGCACAGATGGTGTAACATCGCGAAAACGTTTTGAGCCAAAACGTATTCTTTAACACTCTAACTAGTTTATTCTTTCATGATTGGACGAACAAAGTTTTGACTCGGCTAAGTTGTTTGCAGACCAATCAGGAACGTTATATCTTATAGTATCAGAATCCTCATTGGCCCAGTGAAGTGGGGTAATAGCTTCATACATGCATGACAGCCAATAATGAAAGATAACTGTCGGGCATGTATACAGTACGTTGAATCCTAGCAAACAGTCAACTTTTCCCGCGATAAACCATCATCTCTAGTTATAGGATTAGAACGCAACTAGGTGTTTAGAGACATGTGTACAAGTGTTGAAACCTAGTTTTTTTTCTTCAAATAATACATATTTTAGTTATCAAAAGTATTTTAGTGGGACAAAAGTGAGTGATTTTTAAAATTGAAATGTAAACAAACGCCGTGTGATCTTGACAGTTGCACTTACGTTGGGCGAGTCAGTGGTGGTAACACCGGCAGGATATGAACATCAGTACCTCATATTTACTCCATGGTTTCACTTTGACTGTGGCTCATGTTAACTGCAAAAGAAAAACAATTTACAGTTAAAATATTTGACTCCTGTTAACTGCCAAATGGTGTTACTACATTAACGCCATGACTCCCGTTAACCGCCAAAATAATAACACAATTATACAATTGCGGTCACTGTATGTGTGGGATTAAATGCGTGAGTTGGGTTTATGAAGAATGTTTGCTTAAAGAAGAACGCATGGAAAATTATCCACCAAAAAACAACTTTATAAGTAACAGATTTTGCTGTCTTTGTTTACGGAAAAATGTTTCCAAACGGGTTGCTGTTTGCATTTGTTGTAATTGTTATCAAAAGTAAGGATTGAGAAAATAATTTTGTGATCGCGAAAGGCATTGTCACAGAGTCACCTTTTTCTGTACGGTTTGTTAGCAAGTGAAGAAATAAATATTTCACAACCCAAAAAAATGTTTTCATTTAAATGCGTCTTGCTTGTTATAGTTCTCCCAATGGCATAACCTGTTATTGAGTGGCGAGTTAAGTGAAGTGATTATTTTGGAAATCTGAATAACACTATTTTAGATATAGGGAGATTTTCATAGGTGTGTGAGCTTGGCTGTAGCTCTGGTGGGGTAGGTTGCGTTATCCATTAGGAGATGTTGCATTGATGTGCACTGCTCGGTGAATTAGTCGTAATCAAGCTATGAAAATTTAATTAAACTCATGTTTTTCTTGTCAACAACATCAGCAACAACAGCAACAAACAACCTCCCACATGTGTAAGACACCTGTGTTACTGTATCACTAGTGCTTGCGTTACCTGTGTAACAACACTCCGCTGCACATCCCAGCAGATGTGCAACCTACCTTTCTACAGATACAGTCGAATGCATACACATATTAGAACCCCTTATTTATCAGGAAGTACTCGTTGACTTTTCAAAATAACCACGTCAATGAACTTGCCGCTTAATAAAATGTTATGCCATTGGAAGAAGTGGGTATACACCTATTTAAAATTCAAAATTTATATAGTTATCTCAGTAATTAATTACATCTCGGAAGAGCCGTGGACGATGTGTTATAGGCACCGTAGTGCCATTTATGAATTCGAAATTAAAATGTCGATACTTTCGGTGGGTCGGAAGATATTTGGACTGAACCTCTTTGCTGAATAATCATGTATATAAGAACTATGCTTTTATTTTTCTCCTAATTAAAACCCTGTAAATATTATTAAAAATAAAATACACAGTTATAGAGACAGGCAATTTACATCAATATTTAAAAAATTTAATTCTTTAAACACAACTGTAGGACAAAACGTATGTAAATATAATCGCGGTGAACTGCTTTATCTGCGTGGACGATGTGTAACAACAGCAATAGAAAGGAGGCTGACAATCTGTCACATAAGAATAAACTAAGGAAACCGAGGAATTCATTTGAAAAAACATGGGCGGTTAAAACTATTTCTGAAAAAAAAATTTTAATCATAGCCTTTGTTATTATTTCAGTTGTTCAGCCAGTTAACCTTTTCAATTGATAGACCAAGATGACGCCAAATAAAGATATGTCTAACAATTTTGGGTAACAAGTTTGGATTTATATTTATTTCTAGCGGTTACATGGCCTGTTAACTACTTTTCTTCTGTCTTTCTTGCAACACTTCAAGTAAGAGTAATTTATTAATAAGAAAATTTGGTGACCGCCTTTAATCATACACTTTAATATTATCCATTTATTTCATGTATTGAATTAATAAAAAATTTTAAATTTAAATGGCTATGAAAACGGAAAGCTTATTTTAATATATATTCCTCAGTTATCTTTTATTTAATCAGATTTATTTGTTTTGTGTTATGTAGACGTAATAAAAGATTACGATCATCGTTATTACAAAAAGTGTATTAATAAAAGTATCTGATATCGCAATTCTCTGCTTTGGGAACAAGCATAAAAGATGTCAAGACGTCCACGCAGAATTTAATCTGATTTCTAAGCAGCAATTTCCGTAATTGTACAAAAATTGTTAAAAATTTCAAGCAATTTTCTTATATTTTATTTGTTTGAGTAGTGAAGTTAGTAAGAAAACTTTCATTACTTTGTATGGGTGTTAAAATAAGCAAAATGAAACCAGAAAATATTTTATTTTCCGCATCGTTATTCCAACATTACCCCAAAAATATAATGGAGGCCTACCAGCAATTGCTTGACTTTCGGATGTTATCTTGTTTAGTATTGTTAAAATATCAAAGTTCTTCAGCTTCTTACATGTGGTATTTCATACATTTTCACGCGTTAAACTGTCCAGTTGGCGTGAATTCCACCAATGTCGCAGGGAACAGGAACTGTCTGGTTTCAGATATAATGAACATATGGCGCAACCAAGGCAATGGCCATATGTAAAATTCCCGAAGCTACAGAATATACGGTGACGTTTCGTAACTCATGCCTGCATAGATCAGTTCTGTTTTCCGTTATTACGAATTGCTATTTCCGTACATAAACTGCGTATTATTCCGTACATAAACTGCGTATTACGGAAAATATTTCTGTTTAACTACTGTTTCATTACTTATTGTACGAAAATATTGAACTGAGGAACTCGAGATTATCACAAACGTGACGGGAATCAAGCACAGGGCCTTTCAGCTGGAAAGAGCCTTGAATCTAACATTACCACTATGCATGCTCATGAACCGCCCCTCTCCGACCAAGTCAAGTAGTTAATGCACTTCCGTTACGTTTTAACAAACCCCCATTTAAAGGTGCAATAAGCTTCCAAGCACAAAATTTTGTGGATTCTTTTACATAACTCGGACCAACTACATCTATTGCTGAAATGATGGAAGGAGATTAGATTTTGTGTGATTGCTTTTACCTCACAAAACATTTCGCTGCCATCTTTACTGTCCTTCCCGCAGGAAATTGTAGGTGAAAATGCCAACTGTAATTATTTCCGAAATCGCTTACCAAATGGCAAAATATCTGTGGATGCGACCCAGTTTGGCTAATGGAAACAATTTTGTTCCTGCGTAGGATTCTGTTTTACCCGTGTACAACTTTACCCCTGTACAACTATACTCCTGTACAACTATACCATTGTACATGTTTGCCCCTGTACAACTCTACCTCTGAACAACTTTAACCCTGTACAACTTTACCCCATGTACAACTTCATCAGCTCAGAGTACTCTAGAGTACCTAGGGTGAGATGCGATCCATTTGGCCAAACACCAGAGGAATGGGGGTTGCGGTAGTGTAGCGGATAGACTGCTAGCCTCCGACCGAGGCGAACCGGGCTCGATTCTCGGCGGGGTCACTCCCAGATTTTCGCATTTGAGACTCTTGTCGGACGATACCGCTAGCCGGTGGATTTTCTCAGGGTTCTCCCGTTTCCCCCACATTTGCATTCCAGCGCTGCTTAATTTCTACCTCATATCACCGTCATCGACTCTCAAGACCCCGTTGTTACGAGCCGTCCAAGTGTTTCACTCCACCACAGGCGTGCATGCACTATGTAGACAAAACACACCGGATAGCCGATTGCCTTTAGGCCTTTCGTGCCAGACATGCAACTAAAGAGATGTGGAGCTCCCTGTATATTTATAACAGTATGTTAACCTTTCGAGATAAGTTCTCCAAAGGTTACTATTCAGGGTTTGTTTCCGGGTACAATGAAGGGAACGAATTGAAAGGTTTGGGTGGATCTTAAAATCGGGGTCTTGAGAGTCGATGAGTAAGAAGCGAGGCGAGTGTACGGAGCAGCTCCAGAATGCAAAGGCGGGGGAAACGGGAGAACTCCGAGAAAACCCGCAGGCCAGCGGCATAGGCCCGGCACGATTCCCACGGCTGACAATTAGGGAGCGACCCCGCTGGGAGTCGAACCCGGTTTGCCTGGGTGGGAGGCAAGTAGTCTGACCACAACACCACCACAACCTTTCGCGGTCAGGAGATGACTTTAGTCTGTTGGAATGCCAACGACGCTCCATCTCATCCCAAACATGTTGTAAGGGGTTAAGTAAAGCAAGAAATGATATTATAATCTGTTTGCCATGAGAGAGAGAGAGAGAGAGAGAGAGAGAGAGAGAGAGAGAGAACTTTCAAGAAGTGTTAGAAATTCAGTTCCAGGGTGCAGATTATGTTAATGCACCTCACCGCCTAACTTGCTTTAGCCAGTCTACTTAGTCTGCTGAGAGTTTTGACGAAGGGCTGATTAACTTTAGGGAAGTTGTTGGCAACAGCGGACACGTGTGTGTGTGTGTGTGACGAAGTGATGCATGGGTGTGCGGCAGGAGGGGGTTAGGAAGGGAGATAAAACGGGGTGGNCGCCCGGACGAGCTGTCGAACCGCCTTGGGTTATCTTCATACACGTAACCGAGTTTGCGCACGGGGGGTAGGGTTTGTCGCGGACAAGGGTGGGGGGTGGTCCCTGGAGTAGCCGGCTCACACTGGGGGAAGTTTTCCCAGCGGCGACTGCAAGAGATGGCAACACTTTTTACTTTGTCCGATATTACGTCGCGAGGAGGAAGTGCTTCCTCAGGAGAGAGAAAGAAGATAGATCGGGAAACTCCCGGAAGGAAGAAGAAACTGGAAGCAGAACTGTGGTCTAGTTTCCACTTCAAAGACAGAATTATGTCCAAGATAGAACTACAAGAATATTACTTTAATAAATTCACATAGTTTTCAGAACTCCAATTCTACATTTCCTTTCTTTCCATATCTGATTTCATGTAATACAACTTAACACAATTAATTTATTTTTAAATATATAACACTATACTATATTATCAAATAAGAATTCGAAACTAAGTTCTAAACTAGCAGGTGTATGCAAAATATGACGTTGTTATCTTAAATTTTTAAGGTAATGCACTTATAGAATTGTTACGGTTAAACAGCAACTATGAATGCAGCTTTTCAAAAACACTACTGACCAAACTTGCAAATATTACAGTGGGTGAACTGGATGTCCTTCACGTAATACAGTTGGTAACGTTGGAGTGAAAGAACTGCAATGTTTTAACGTCGAATTAGAAGTGTTCGGTTAACATGTAGGAATACTGTAATTATTTTTTTTTACGTTCTATTTTTTATTACATATAAGTGTAAGAAAAACTATGTAAGAAATTGATAATTTTTAAAATAATTTTACACTTTCACTTGACCGACGTATGAATAAAGTGATAAGCCCATAGCAGTGTTTATGTTACACTAGCGAACCGGCCCGGATTTGCCCGGGTACAATTGAATTTTAACAGCGATACAGTAATAAATAAATTAGGAAAAGATAATTCATTTATTTGAAAACAGAATTATAAAATTATACTACGTTGGCCTAGGTTTATAACTGATTACGGCAAACCAAAAGGAAGGAAATAATTTTTATCCGATAGCCAAGAAGTAGGGTATTGTTTTAGGAGTGTATATGTGCAACTATCACATAGTTATCACATTTCCGCTTTACAGCGTCGATGTATGGAAATCAAAACGTGAGTTTCATAAAGTTGTAGTTATAGAAATAAGTGTCCCTAGGTACTACTTCTTTCGCTTGGCTGAGGGATCTTAATCGATCACCAAAGTTAAGCCACGTTCCCAGCGGCACACATTTGGATGGATGACCGTTTAGAGGCATAACATCTGAGCGCTTCCGGGCTTCAGAGGGCACGTTATATATTCGTTCCCGGTTATTATCAATTGATAGCAGTCGTTTAGCCATTTCAGAGGTCCTTGGGCTGCCTGATAAACTCTGACACCAGAGGAAAAAACCAATTTCGGTCACGTTCCCAGCCGTTGCAGAGTTATGTTGTGCTGTTATTCCACAAGAAACGTACAATTTACCGGGATAAAATGCATCGTTTGTCCTATTACAGAACCTAAAGTACCTACGTACCAAATTTAATCAAAATCCGTTTAGCCGTTAAGGAGCTCAGTGGTAAAAAACTTACACGCACAGACTTTCACATTTATAATATTAGTAGGTTATGGCAGAAGAACACACAATGTACATACAAGTATATTTTGGGTAGGGCTTTGAAATGTGATCAGTTTGCCTCTTGTTAGCTGCACCATAGCCAATTACTACCATAGACCTGTGTGATCGAGTCATGCCTCTTCACATTATTCCTGGAGTTGTCATTCTTTCAGGGCGTAATCTGGCATAAATATATCGTTCTATTCACGTGCGTTTTGCCACCGCAGTGCCAGTTTTTGAACTTGATGTCTTTGTGTTATTTTTTTTTCTTTCTGTTCCTCGTATATTCCATCAAGTACACGCCGTTCAGCAGCGGAGCCAGAGTTACACGAGGTAGTCTGGTTACGACGTTTAGTTCCCACAATAATTGCTGGTTTTGTGCTCATGAATTATTTGACTTCAAGGAATAATCTTATTTCAAACTATGAAATAAGTACCATTGTTGTTTCAAAATCCTAACCGTTTTACGAAGAAACATTTCAGTAATCACCCTTACCTAATTAAATATACTATTCTTTAATAAATGTTTTCACCGCCACTTTCAGCAGATGAATGGTTGCCTAGGCTACGTTAAAGAGTGACTACATTTAAAAACATAACGAAATTAAACTTATTTCAAATGCGAATTATTCCAATTTTCAATCTGTTATTTTCAAAATTGGTTGATCTCAAAACTCCCTCAAATTGCTGTGTGAACATAAAAATAAATGACAAACAAATATAATAACTAAAATTCCAAAATACCAAAAAAAATTTTTAATAATTATGATGAAATGCACAATGGTTTATTATTCATAAAGCCACACAATAAAAAAAGGTAACATGTGTTTNCTCTCAAATTGCTGTGTGAACATAAAAATAAATGACAAACAAATATAATAACTAAAATTCCAAAATACCAAAAAAAAATTTTAATAATTATGATGAAATGCACAATGGTTTATTATTCATAAAGCCACACAATAAAAAAAGGTAACATGTGTTTTTTTTGTACTATATCAAAAGCAGAACGATATTGTCTGATGTAATACTTTAGCAACTGGAACAAATGTTAACGATAATTTTCACATTATTTTCATTGCCAGAGATTTAAGGAAATGTATTTATATAAAATGTTTTTAATAATCACATATCCTTAGGTACGAAAACTTATTTTAAATTTAGGCCTATACATTTAAATTATTTTTATCTATTTGATACTCGTAATTTCATAAAATTGGTTATAGACACTAGCATCGAAAAATGTAGGTCTGTTACGTTAAATGCATCCTAAAATTAATGTTGTTAATCATGCCATGTATTAAAAATCTTTTTCGTAACTCAACGGCCATGAATTTTATTTCCAGCTTATTATTATGTCTGAAGAAATTCTACATGTTTAGTTAATGATGCAGTAACTGTTTCGTTCTTATATGACTGCGGAAATAAATGTGCAAACCTCAGTATAGAGGGAATTACAAATGTGAGTGGAGAGACCGACCTCTACTGAGCTCAGCACGTGTTGGAAGCAGAGTGTGATTTCAGTTGACCGTCAGATATATTCTCCTATACGTGTTATGCCATATTGTAGCACTTGTGCAAAAACATGTTATTCATAAGTGATTTAACAGATTTTTATTTCAGCTAAGATATATTAAATTTAGGAACATAAAACCGATTATTAATAATATATTTTTAACTTAGCGCCAAATTTTTCTCACATTCAACTATGATAATTCTAAAGAGTACCCTAACTGACAAAGGTTTTCTTGAAAATATTCTTTCTAAAGTATCCATAATAGAAAACCAATTAAATTTTTATCTAAAAGTATGTTTTATTATAGACATAAAATATTTTGCAGCGTTAATCAATATCTGCACTCTTCTTTAATATGGACATATATCGTAGTGTTCTTATAAGTTTGGTAGTGGGTAAATTACTTCTTCTACCTTGATTTATCGTATTCTGACAGTTTAGATATAAACAGAGATGAGGATAAACTGGAGGTCGAAGTAGAAGGGGATCTGAACGCAACGTGGTGGAGGTAATTAATCAACACAGTTCACCGGCTATAGGGAAGGGGCTGGCTGGTGTGAGCTACTCGCAGTTAGGTCTGCAAACGAGGCAGCTTCTCAGTTCGGAGGTCAGGTCGATATGACAGTGCAGAGTACACAGAGACTCGATAACGTAGGGGATCACTGATCTGTAGTTGTCAGACTACTCGCCTCCCACCTAGGCGAACCGTGTTCGATTTCCGGCGTTGTCACTCCCGGATTTCCGCACGTGGGAATCGTGCCTGACGATGCCGCTGGCCTGTGGGTTTTCTCGGGTTTCTCCCCTCCCCCCCCCCATCGGCCTATCATTCTAGTACTGCTCCATATCCACGCCACTTCCTCCTCATCGGCCCTCAAGATGCCCAAATCTCTCCACTTCACGAAAAGGCGTAGCGGTTCCTTTGATGTTGGCCTGCTCAGCCTCCGATTGGCTACGCGAGTGCCAGGACACAGGCCTCGCGCCTGATTGGTTACTGCGTGCTGTGAAGCGTTCCCGATTGGCTGGGCTGCAAGCTGACGTGTGATCTACCGGGCGCTGATTGGCGAACAACGTTCCGACATGTTACTGGCCAGTGACGCCATTTTGCTGGCGTGTGTGGCTCGAGTTCGCAGAATAAGCGGGTATTTCTCCTGTAAGTTGTTCAGTACTCGGTGTCAATGTCGTAACAAGGTGACGTCGGTATAGTGATTGCGCCGCCGTGAATTGCGTTCCGAAGACAGCTCTGCTGATTTACTGCGAGCAAGCTTCCTTTCGCGTGCACATTGTTTAAAACGGCTGCACGCACGCAACAGGAGACGGTGATCCAAGGACCGAAGACACTGAATATCAAGAGCAGAATGCAAGGTAGGAAGATGTTAGATCTTCCTCAGACACTCAGCAGTTCTGTCGTCAGTTAGGTTTCTCGTAGCGCCGTCGTGCAGAGAGCAGAGTAATATGGTGCGAGTCGTAACTAAAAATGTTCTCTGAAAGGTTTTATATAAATGGAGTGGAGTGGAGTGAAGAGATTTGGGCGGCTCTTAACAGTTCTGAAAACCGACGAGGGTGAAGTGAGGTCAGCATGGAGCGGCACCGGAATGCAATGGAGGAGGAAACGGGAGTTCCCCGAGAAAACCCGCTGACCGGCGGCATCGTCCGGCATTCCCACACGAGAAAATCCGGAAGCGACCCCGCCGGGATTCGAACCTTGTTCGTGTACGTGGGAGGCGAGTAGTCTAACCACTATACCCCCACGTCCTCTGGTAGTGCAAAAAAAAAAGTGTGTGTTATGTGAACATAAATTGTAACGTTTAGTAAAATGTTTGGAGTCTACAGACAAGTACATATCTCTTTCCAGCAGCTACAAGCGTGCAAAACACCAGCGGAGCTTGGACGCAGTTATGATGTGGACAGAAGTAAGGGCAGCGCTATGGGACGACGCAACAGCGGCTCAGCGCGTCTCGTATCTTCCAGCAGCGCGCGTGTACGTCAGCTGATAACGCCGCGGTTTGACGACTGCACGCTCGTGACGCCGGCACTAGTAGCAACGACCTCGCCGTGAAAATTACACGTTGTATACAAGGCCCTACCTGTGAGGGTTGTGGAGGGGTAGGCTGTTCTCTTGGAGGAGGGGTGCGAAATGGGTCGCCTACGCCACTCGCCACACTCACCGACACGAACTATGTGAGGGAGTGAACATGTTACTGTGGCCATATTTCATTTCTCCTAGACACAGATAACTGAAGAATACAGAGGTGAAATAACCGCTTATGTGCTTCGTATACTGAATTTGTGGTCATTCTGGGTGGATTATTTCAGAGACAAATTTCGACGTGGCGTGCAGAAAATCTTGGATTTTTATAACTTGGCAAACAATGTTTGTTCTTTTATTCCTCATGTGTAGGCAATGCCGGTGGTCTAAACCTCTGAGAACTCCTCGTTTTTCAACGTGGCAACCTGTCATATCTCAGATATCAGTCCATACCGCCTCGCCAAGAAGACTCCAGTACGTTCTGTGGCCTTTCCCCAGTCGCCAGAACAAACGGTTCCTTACACTAATGAACATTTATTCTATATAATGGCTAATCTGTACCGCATAGTAGGTACCACAAAGTAGATGTAAAAGGAGAGTTCTCGCTCAATTTTATAAATCAGAAAAATTTCGCAAAACCAAAATTCAGAAAACTTTAACAAAATATCTATAAACTGAGCATGTGTTTAAATTTCAACACTAAAACATAAATAGTAGAAGATGAAAAATTAAAAACATGAAAAATATTTATTTCAAAGTTTGATATTATGTATTGACTGATCTTTGCAGTTTTTACAAATCCTTTATTATAAGGATAACATTTTTTATTCATAATTTTCAAATATTTATTTTAAATAATTTTACTATATATATTTATATCTGGCAAAATTATTTTAAAAGTTTCATCTAAAACACATGGAATTTTTTTTATCATAAATTGAATCTATATTCTAAAAATAACATGTTTAATATTTTTTATTTAATTATAACTCATTTAGTTTTATAAACACGATTGAGTTACGTAACGAGCTGAGAAGTGGATACCACTTCATTTATTAGAAAATAATTTTTTTTTAATCACACAATTAGAAAATTGAAAATTATAAAAAAATATTTACAGAGCGAGGCGACTTTAAAAATATGAAATATATAATAAAATAACAAGAAAATGAAATTCTAGAAAGTCTACAAGATGTAAAAAAATTGACCTTCATAAAAAATTCGAAAACTTAAATTTAAAAAAAATTATGAAAACTGATTAAAAAATTACAAATTTTAAAAATGAATAAACAATTATCCAGAAAATTTATATTTTATATTAAACAAAAATGTATGTGCAAATCCAAGTACATATAACATTTATCAACACACTTCATTGATTCATTATATTTTTCCATTTATTAATATAAAATATCCTACAACTTCGGGTTTATAAATTATAACATATTTTCTATTTTGTACATATATTGATATAACATTTAAAGTAACACATGTTGATAATAATCCAAGAACAATATAAACAATATTTCAGGTAATTCTTTATTTATTTAATAATATAAAAATATTATACAACTTCAGTATTCGTTTATTTCCCATGATATAAGTTAAATTTCTTTGACTTACTAATATCACTTTTCATATTGTATTCGCTGGCACAATTTATTAACATCGACATTCATTTTGATATTTTTTTATCGACTGTTGTTTTTCTTTAAATACAGTCAATTATAAATAATGATTTTTAGCAAAGAAAAAATAATTATTATATTCACCATCAGAATTAAAAGATGGTTATAATAAGGTTAATTGTTTCTGCAATTTGTAGTAGGTTTTGTTAAATTATTTCTAAAATTTTGATATGCTAAATACTTTTCATGGAAAAATCCAGCATAAAAACCTAAATTCCAATTTTTCTATATGAAAAGTTTCATTTCTTCCATTTATAACAGAAATATTTATCACCTCACAATGATTTAACATATAAGCATGAATAAATTGTTCATTACTATCCCATCTATTAGTTTGAAAATCAACAGTAACAAATCAGGTGAATAAAAATGTAAATTATTAAATAAACTCTAATAAAACATTAAAAGATCTTGTATCTTGAGAGACAGATTTCTCTAAAAACTGCTAATAATGAAATCTAATACGAAAACTTCTATTTTTATAAATTTATTTCTTAATAGCCTTTGCTCGATTTGCTTCATATTCAAAATTTAAATACATAACTTCTAATCTTTGTGATATAATTTTTTGTAGATTAGCATAATCTTCATTGACTGTCCCATCAGTTATTTAGTTTGATAAACAAATAAATAAATATTATTGGATGAATTGCTATAAAATGATAACATATAACCTCCTTTAAAGTACATTTAATTATTATCTCCAAGAAAACCTAATTAATAGTCTATGGAATAATAATTTCATTTGTTTTATTTTTGTGAAAATCATATAAATTTTATTATTTTCTTTGACATATCCTTTAAAAATATATGAAATTTTACCCCTAACACATTTTTAAAAAATTAAATCATATTATAATTGTGTACTTTAAATAATTCAATTTTAGTTAATTTTAGCATTGAATGCCACGATAATCCAAGAGCTGTATAATTCCAAGAATTTGGAAAATTATAAGTTTTTAAACATACCTCACTATATTTTAAGAATATCTGTTAAAATAATACATCTGATTTATTATGTAATTTTGTGGTTTGTACAAACGTTTTATATTAAATTTTTCCGGCCCATTTTTTGAATGATATCAATGATTATCACTTAAATGTGATTTATTTAACTTTGAATAAATTTTTTCTTTTAATGGTAAGTATGTTTTTTAAATTTTTATTAGAATCAATGTGTTAGTATTGTTAATCACCTTTTTTTCTTAATAAATCTGATTATTTATTTTCAAATTATTAATATTATCGCTAAAATTTATTTTACACAAGTAAATAATCTTTAATAGAAGAAATAAATTTCAATTCATTTAAAAATCTTAAATAAAACCATTTTTAGCTTTTTTACTAAACTAACAATATTTTGCTACATTATTAGATATTAAATTCATGTCTTCATTATCATCTCCATGTTCTTTAGTAAATAAACGAGCGTCATAACATGATAAATAATGTATATATATATATATATATTGATAAAAATATTGGCTTTTGATCATTTATATTGTCAATATGAATGAGCAGCTCCTCNCATCATAACATGATAAATAATGTATATATATATATATATATATTGATAAAAATATTGGCTTTTGATCATTTATATTGTCAATATGAATGAGCAGCTCCTCTATAAATTTCCATCAAGGGATCATGATCTCTAACATTTTGCATATTAATTTAAAAATATTTTTCATTAAAAAATGTTCATCTGCTTTTATGATTTCTTAATAAAACTCGTCTTTCTTTATTTTCTTTTTCTTTTACATTAGACTAAGTATTGAAAAATAGTTTTCTATTTTAATATTTAAATCTAAAAGATATATATCTAATTTTTGAGGTACACTTTCTAATTTTTCTTCGAAAATGTGACATATCGTTGCACTGATAAATACTTATAATTCTTAACTTATTATTTTGTAAATTTTAAAATTTTTAATGTATGGTTTTTATCTATTTTGTGTATTTTAATTAACATTTGAACAAAAACCTTTGCTTAAAGTTTTACTAGTATAATCTACAGGTTTTTATGACCATGATTAATAAAAACTCTATGAATCATGTTTTTAAAATATAAATATATATAACTTTTCTTGATTTGGCTTACAAGTGTTTATATTTTTAATAAGCATTCAAAATAAACATAATTAACAAAATTATCTTACATGAACGATTATAAATTTTAAAATAAAATTTTTATTTCATTTTGGCATTTCTATTCTTACGCCTTCATTTGTTTAGCAAAGTTCTTTTGTTTATTTATATTTTATTTAGAAGATTATATTCTTAAACATTAACAATAAGGGAAAAAATTTCAACTTTGCTTACTATTTTGCGATAAAACTAATTTCGGAAAATCTTTAATCCAACAGTAAGGACTTTTGTTTTCGTTTGTCTAATATAACAAGTTTGTATGCTTACCTTTATTTTCTTCTGTTATCTTTAAAGAATAAAAACTACACACTGAGGCTACAAAAGTCATGGGATACCTCCTAATATCGTGTCGGACCTCATTTTGCCCGGTGAAGTGCAGCAACTCGACGTGGCATGGACTCAACAAGTCGTTGGAAGTCCCCGGCAGAAATATTGAGTCATGCAGCATCTATAGAAGTCTTTAATTGCGAAAGTGTTGCAGGAGTTTGTGCACGAACTGACCTCTCGATTATGTCCCATAAATGTTCGATGGGATTCATGTGGGACGATCTTGGTAGCCAAATCATTAGCTGCAACTGTCCAGAATGTTATTCAAACCAATAGCGAACAGCTGTGGCCCAGTGACATGGTGTATTGTCATCCATAAAAATGCAATCGTTGTTTGGGTAAATGAAGTCCATGAATGGCTGCAAGTGGTCTCCAAGTAGCTGAATATAACCCTTTCCAGTAAATGATCGGTTTAGTTGGACCAGGGAACACCAGTCCATTCCATGTAAAAAAACAGCCCACACCATTATGGAGTCACCACCAGCTTGCACAGTTCCTTGTTGACAACTTGGGTCCATGGATTCGTGGGGTCTGCACCACACTCGAACCCTACCATCAGCTCTTACGAACTGAAATCGGGACTCATCTGACCAATCCACGGTTTTCCAGTCGTCTAGGGTCCAACCGATATGGCCACGAGCCCAGGAGAGGCGCTGCAGGTGATTTCGTGCTGTTAGTAAAGGCACTCGTGTCGGTCTTCTGTTGGCATAGCCCAATCGAGCCAAAGTTTGCCGCACTGTCCAAACGGAAACGTCCGTCATACTTCCTACATTGATTCTTGTGGTTATTTCACGCAGTGTTGCTTGTCTGTTAATACTGACCATTCTGCGCACACGTCGTTGGTCTCGGTCATTAAGTGCGTACGGTCGGCCACTGCGTTGTCCATGGTGGGATGTTATGCCTGAAATTAGGTATTCTTGGCACACTCTTGAAACTGTGGATCTCGGAATGTTGAATTCCCTAACCATTTCCGAACTGGAATGTCGGAACGCCGTCCGCCAATCAGCGCTTGGCCATTTACTCGCCAGTCGACAGTCCTGCCAATAGGGAACCATTCTCAGAATGCGGTAGTCAATGGGACACAATGTATGTGTCTAGACCCTCGCGCAGCCAATCAGAGACTAAGTAGGCCCACGTCATTGGGACCGCCACGCCATTTCGTCTCGGTGTACTTAATTTATCATCGACAGCTAGGAAGGAATAAGCTATGGCGTGTGATAAGATTTCTTCCACTCAGGTTAGGAACAAAACCAGATTCCTTATGGAAGAGTTAGGCTTGTGGAAATTTCCCGTCGGAAGGTGCGTTAGTGTTCCGAAGAAACCGTTTTTAAGCGGGCAGTAAAGAGAGCAAGTCAGTTTTTGTGTAAAACTTTGTGTTTGGCTCAAATTGCGATATTTATTTGACTAATAAATCATTTTAAGCATTATCTACTTTATGTCGTAACTATTATTCACGCCCTTTAATGGTGTTTTCAAGAGCAAACCGCAAGAATACCATTGTGCTTGGCATTGAATGTTCGTAAGCAATGGGAAAACGCTACGCATTTAAGCGAGGAAAATATGTAGCTGTCATCAAAAGGAACTTCGTAACTTTCTATTTTCGCTTGATGAAGCTGTGCAGGAAAGCCCAAATCATTACATTTTCCACTATTTGACTAATATACTCTTGGATTTAGTTGTAATATCAAAATAAAATAATTGCGTAAGTCTGTTTTTTGCTAAATCCAATTTATGACAGAATATTAAACAAAATGTTAATAAATGTCACTATATTTTCTCTTTAATGCAAAGAATGAAGTGTATTATTTAAGTAGGGTCTAGCACTATACAACCAACTCACACAACTGCATTTATTTTACGAAAATTGCAATTTCCCCAACTAACCTACAAAATCCAGTACACTTGCGACACTAGTACTACCTGGTGGCAAAAAATGTTAGTTACCTAACTAAAAGCATTGAGCTTCCCTACCTGAGTATAATGAACGTCACCTGCGGTATGAAACCATCTTGGAGTTTTTTAGAGAAAATAATAGAAAGAGCGGAATCAGGATAGCCGTGCGGGGAACACAACACACAACCTCCAGAACGAGAGTCTGAAGTTTTACGACTACGTCACCTCGCTCAATCACAGAGTAAGTAAATATACAGAGGTGAAATGTCGTATTTGTTCCTTTGACTTGGGCACATCCAACCGTCGATTGGCCACGCGATGTTCTGAGAACAGGCATAGTGTCTGATTGGCTACCACGTGCTGCGAAATGTTCCCTATTGGCTGGGCTGCCAGCTGGCAAGTAAATGGCCAGGCGCTGATTGGCGAACGACGGCCGACATGTTTTTGGCCAGTGACGCCATTTCCCCTGCGTGTTTGACTGGAGTTCACGGGTAGAGAACGCTGCTTAATCACTGTGTAGTTACCTATTCTCTTGTACAGATTAGCCGTTATATGTAAGAAATGCTCTATAGTGATGTGAAATGTTTGTTCTGACAACCGGGGAAAGGGTAGAATATGAACTAGAGTCTTCTTGGAGAGGCGGTATGAACAGATCTCTGAGAAATGACAGATTATCACGCTGATAAACGTGGAGTACTCAGACGTGTACAATGCCGGCAGTGTCTACACACGAGGAATAAAAGAACAAACTTTGTTAGCCAAGTAATAAAAACGGACTGTTTTCTGCACCCAATATCCGAAGTTGTTGTCTCTGAAAAAATCCTCTCAGAAATGCCACACGCTCAGAATACAAAGCACATCTATGAAGAGGTATTTTGCAACATTTATTGAGATACTAGAATTTCTCGAAGTCAGTGTGCATAACCAGGTAATTTAAGAATTAAAGGTCTTGCTTTAATAAAAGTGTTAATGATAATTTCCTCATTTATTCAAAGTCACTACAAAGTAAATACTCTTAACTTAATGTATTACACGATGCCTTATTCAAAATGTTCTCTTTAATAATAACATACATGGATGAGCGTATTGTTAGCCATAAAAAAGTCAGCAAAGCTAGTAATTCATAACAAACTGCGAATATTAAATTTCAGTCATATTAATTCAACTGTTTGAAACCACCTTTTTAAAATTTATTCCTGACCCTTTCGTATAAGAAGCACTGGAAAATAAATGGCACTGTTTGCATCCATTAAGAAAAGAAGAAGTCACATACGCTGAGTTCTTCCTCAAGGGCAGTGTGCGAACTGGTGAGATGTGATCTTATACATTGTGTTTTACAATAACTACAAAAATATGTTACGTTTAGTATTCAGAACGATTTTAAAATTAACATATGTTGAAGCTTATAGACTTGTAATCATGCCCAAGACATTTTAAAATTTACGAGTGGTGATGGGATGGAAAATAATTGTAATTAAAGAGAGCTTTCAAAAGTCTTTAAATTGACGTAAACCCTCTACTCTATATCTGTTTCCACTCTCTAATTCCCAGCTGCTTCTACATAAGGAATAATCTGAGCAATGGTAAAGTGGTCTTTGTAAGATGATTTGCACTACAAAACTTCACTCAACGCACGTAGTTTCAACTCCGAATTAGGTTTGACTAGATAGAAATCTTTGACATCTGGACTGCTGTGGGCAGAGTAAGGCATTTATAGACGGAGTAATCTCGTGGAAATTAACTGCGCTGCAATTCGCCGGCGCTGGCCCCCAATACTCTCTCACGTGAGTTGATTACAATAGAGGCTTGAAGCAGGCTTAAATGATTTTTCATTTATTAGAAGAAAATTATGACGTTCTTATTTAATTCAAAACGTGACCTCAACATGAAAATAACTTTTAAAGAATAATACGTCAAATACATCTTCAAATGAAACAACATACGTACTTAAAACACCAAGAACTCTGCAACCAAGAGTAGCACAGTACTTGCCTGCAGAACGTAAAATAAAAATGAAAAATACAGCTTTCATTCCACTGACTTCAAATGTTCAATACTTAAAAAAAATTAAGTGACAGCTGGCGTTACTCTCCAAAAGCTATCTAAAACCGCCTGAGTGAATAAACACATGAGATGTCGTCTGTGATTGGCTGAACAGTTTAATCTATCGGTAGGGAATTAGCCTGTCAGAAGCACACTTATCATANAATTAAGTGACAGCTGGCGTTACTCTCCAAAAGCTATCTAAAACCGCCTGAGTGAATAAACACAGGAGATGTCGTCTGTGATTGGCTGAACAGTTTAATCTATCGGTAGGGAATTAGCCTGTCAGAAGCACACTTATCATAGCCAAGAGTTCGTAAAGTCAGGGAACTGAAACAGAACATTAATATATAAAACCAACTTCATAACGAAAGTTTGGAGACTGTTATGTCCTTCGAAACGTTGGTGAGTTACGGAACTCCGATGAAGCTGACATTTTCCCACTGTCTTGTATAACATAAAAATTTTAGAAAATAAATTCTGTAACTAGAGCACTATTTTCCTATAAAGAGTAACACAAACCATTTGGGAAACGACACTCCAGCGTGTGATACATTCTCCGATTTCCCATCTGCGAGTCATTTATGTAACCGGGTAACCAAAACAGTGGGTTTCGACTTTTATCGGATGTCTCTCAAAAATTGTAAGTGAAAATGTCCAGGATGATGTTGACTACTTGACTGTTAAACTTCACAAAATCAAAATAATATATCTCTTTGCAGTTATAGATGTGTTCTGCCCAACTTAAAACGCCAGAATGAATTAATAGATCATGTCACCCAAAATTTTATAATTAATTTTCTTTCTTTTCGGAAGTTCAAAAAATTATTCATATTTTTTTTCCTTTCAGATACATCTCATTTGTCCTGAATTTATTTTAAAATTTACTTACTTACCAAACTTGCCTATAATACGCTCTTATTAAAACACGTTATTGCTATAAATGAATAAAGGAAATTGTTGGGCAAATAAAATTGCAAAAATTAGACATTTATCATTTTATAGTTTTTGTTGATATAAGTAAATAAAAGTAAAATTACATAAATTAAATTTTTTTTAAGTTTATTTCTGAACACGTTAATTGATTACACTTGAAGGTGATATGTATCATTCCCCGAACCAATTCAATACGAATAATAGTCGAATGAATGATGTGATTCGGAAACGTCCTCAGAAAACCGACTTTCGTATGGAGATATACGAAGGATGAAGACGATTTCTTTGATGAGTTTCGCACGTGCAGATATATTTCAAAATTAAAATCAAAGAGTTTGATGACGAAAACACTCAAGTACCGGTGGAAAAAAAAATTGCGTGTAATAGTTTTCCTTATTTCAGAAGTGAGGAAATGCAGGATGGAGTAATGAAACATTTCCTTAGGTATTGTTTGGCTTTGCTAGGATGTGGTTATTCGGAGCACACCGAGCATTGTTTTTCCTTGGCGTTCAAAATATACTTGAAATATGCCCTATATAATTTCTTAATCAAAACAACGAAATATTTTATGAAATATTTTTTGGAATGGATAATTATAATTTGGAATAACAAGTTGAGAAAATAACAACGCATCATTATAGACTCACGCAATTATCCCAGAAGAGGATAAAAATAAATTCCTGTAATAAAAAATTTGTAATTTATTATTTTTCAAAATTGAAATCCCTGTGCATGATAATAATATGCATTCAAGATTTTTTATGTTTCTCNATAAGTAAATAAAAGTAAAATTACATAAATTAAATTTTTTTTAAGTTTATTTCTGAACACGTTAATTGATTACACTTGAAGGTGATATGTATCATTCCCCGAACCAATTCAATACGAATAATAGTCGAATGAATGATGTGATTCGGAAACGTCCTCAGAAAACCGACTTTCGTATGGAGATATACGAAGGATGAAGAAGATTTCTTTGATGAGTTTCGCACGTGCAGATATATTTCAAAATTAAAATCAAAGAGTTTGATGACGAAAACACTCAAGCACCGGTGGAAAAAAAAATTGCGTGTAATAGTTTTCCTTATTTCAGAAGTGAGGAAATGCAGGATGGAGTAATGAAACATTTCGTTAGGTATTGTTTAGCTTTGTTAGGATGTGGTTATTCGGAGCACACCGAGCATTGTTTTTCCTTGGCGTTCAAAATATACTTGAAATATGCCCTATATAATTTCTTAATCAAAACAACGAAATATTTTATGAAATATTTTTTGTAATGGATAATTATAATTTGGAATAACAAGTTGAGAAAATAACCACGCATCATTATAGACTCACGCAATTATCCCAGAAGAGGATAAAAATAAATTCCTGTAATAAAAAATGTGTAATTTATTATTTTTCAAAATTGAAATCCCTGTGCATGATAATAATATGCATTCAAGATTTTTTATGTTTCTCNGTGTAATTTATTATTTTTCAAAATTGAAATCCCTGTGCATGATAATAATATGCATTCAAGATTTTTTATGTTTCTCCTAATTGTTTAGATAATTATTTAACATGTAGCTTTCTTAAATTAAAAGTATTATGCGTATAAATCAATAAAGTCACAAAATCACAAGTCAAAGTAATTATTACTCAACTAATTGTTATAACCAAATTACTGAATTTGCAGTTCGTTATAACGGCGTTACTTTGGCCTGTTGGTTGTAATTACCTCGAACAGAACTCACAGCTCTGCTCTCCTACAGTAACGCGTTCTCTAAGCGACGTGGTAACCGGCGTCTTGTATCGATTATCGACATCGCAGAGGATGGGGCGCACGTGTTTATCGACCGAAAACTGCCGGCTGTGTTCGGAGCGAACAGGACGCGGTCGAGTATTCTCCGCGATCAGGGCACCGAGTGGGTTGTCAGCTTTGCAGCACGAAGGGTGATATTGACTGGGTCGCTGTGTGCGCAAGTGTATTACGCAACACCAATGCGTGCATCCGACAAGCCGCTGTTGGCTTTCAGATTAACCAGCCGAGCCAATGATGAAGTACAATTTGCCATTCCGCCACTCACACCCCTTCGCTTATTTGCCTGGCTCTCGTCAATAACTGTCATTCCATGTGTGTCTCATTACGAGCGTTTTAATAACGAAATAACACGCGGTGTATTTATGCGATACGTAACCAATAAAAAAGTTGCGTTTCAGGACATGTTTCATATGCACAAAATTTGAATTATAAAATTCATGAATTTATCGTTTTACTGAAAATGTTACATGTTACCACACATTACCAGTCGTAAAATTCAAACAATTTTAAAATTATTTATAGATTTAATCAAAGTACCAGCTTCCAATAAATTATTAAATAACTATACTAGGAACCAAAAAAAAAAATGTTCTTCACACAGGTTCAACTTATTTTAAAAATACCTACATCATCCAACTTTCACTTATTCCTTTTAACTCTGAAAAAATTACATTAATCAGGTATTTTACTTCTGAGACAACAGAAACTCAGAAGACAAATAAAATGCTAAATTTATTGTAAAACTAGATGAATTTTTGTGCTAGCAAAATTTACGGTATTGGAAAACTATTTGACTGCATAAATGCAATGAAAAATTAGTTGCTTATGTTGCTTCTCCCTACACGAGTACGGTGATGTTAATTGAAAGAGTGCATCGTACAAAGGTTGAAGTTCTATATCACTGATACTCAGCCATATAACACGTTGCTACGGGTAAGAGGACTGAAACAAAAAAAACTATTTGTCACGGTACACATGCACTGCAATTAGGGAAAGAACTTATCCCGTTCATTCTCATCAGATCCATTTAAAAACTGTAGAGTAGGAGATAATTAAATAAACGAGAAAAAATATGCCTATATTTTTTTTGTTCTTATTTGGCTAATCTAGCAACATTTAAGTATGACAAATAATTAGAGATATTTACATAACTGAAAACACGTGCAAATATAAAGCAATATGATGAAATGGAAATGTTCTCTGTTCAAGAGTAAGCCAAAACCTTAATATAATACAAGAACTAATACTGTAAGTTTTAATTATTTGATTCGGTAGGCAATTTACAGAACGTTTTTGGTCCGTGCAAAATAAATCTTGTCTGCACTTATCTTTATTTAGATAATCGCTGCTCTAAATACTAAAAACTAACATTATGTATAACAGCGGTTTGTTAAACAACTGTGATAACATTTGATACTGGTTCCAAAATTACATTTAAGTGTATACCGTTTCCATGAATTTAACAATTTTGCTAATAGTGCTCTACATGATATCACGACCACAAATTTCATTCAACGACAAAAATATTGAGCACCTAGAAGGCGTGGTGAAAATTAAATTCAAAAAGCTCGCGCAGAAAGGTTATAGGAATTTTTCGCAGCTGTTACAACACCAGATCGCACGGCAAACTCAGTTGACTGTAGCATACTGCTGGTCCCATGTCAGTAGTCTATAGCTACTGATCCCATGTCAGTAAGCTATAGCTGCTGGTCCCATGTCAGTAGGCTAAAGTTTCTGGTCCCATGTCAGTAGGCTATAGCTACTGGTCCCATGTCAGTAGGCTGTAGCTGCTGGTCCCATGNCTAAAGTTTCTGGTCCCATGTCAGTAGGCTATAGCTACTGGTCCCATGTCAGTAGGCTGTAGCTGCTGGTCCCATGCCAGTAGGCTGTAGCTGCTGGTCCCATGTCAGTAGACTATAGCTGCTAGTCCCATGTCAGTAGGCTATAGCTACTGGTCCCATGTCAGTAAGCTATATCTGCTGGTCCCATGTCAGTAGACTATAGCTGCTAGTCCCATGTCAGTAGGCTGNGGTCCCATGTCAGTAAGCTATATCTGCTGGTCCCATGTCAGTAGACTATAGCTGCTAGTCCCATGTCAGTAGGCTGTAGCTGCTGGTCCCATTTCAGTAGGCTGTAGCTGCTGGTCCTATGTCAGTAGACTATAGCTGCTAGTACCATGCCAGTAGGCTATAGCTACTGGTCCCATGTCAGTAGGCTATATCTGCTGGTCCCATGTCAGTAGGCTATAGCTACTGGTCCCATGTCAGTAGGCTATATCTGCTGGTCCCATGTCAGTAGGCTATAGCTACTGGTCCCATGTCAGTAGGCTATATCTGCTGGTCCCATGTCAGTAGGCTATAGCTACTGGTCCCATGTCAGTAGGCTATATCTGCTGGTCCCATGTCAGTAGGCTATAGCTACTGGTCCCATGTCAGTAGGCTATATCTGCTGGTCCCATGTTGGTAGGCTGTAGCTGCTGGTCCCATGTCAGTAGGCTGTAGCTGCTGGTCCCATGTCAGTAAGCTAAAGCTGCTGGTCCCATGTAAGTAGGCTGTTGCTGCTGGTCCCATGTCAGTAAGCTATAGCTGCTGGTCCCATGTAAGTAGACTATAGCTGCTAGTCCCATGTCAGTAGGCTGTAGCTACTGGTCCCATTTGAGTAGGCTGTAGCTGCTGGTCCCATGTCGATAGGCTGTAGCTGCTGGTCCCATGTCAGTAGACTATAACTGCTAGTCCCATGTCAGTAGNCCCATGTCAGTATGCTAAAGCTACTGATCCCATGTCAGTATGCTATAACTTCTGGTCCCATGTCAGTAGGCTACAGCTGCTGGTCCCATGTCAGTAGACTATAACTGCTAGTCCCATGTCAGTAGACTATAGCTGCTAGTCCCATGTCAGTAAACTATAGCTGCTGGCACTAGGGTCTGGATACACGCGATGATTCGGTTCGGATGGGAGTCTTACAGATGTTGTATCCTCTCCTGAGGTAATTCCGCTCACAACCGTTGTAACTGGCCCTCGATAATGTTATAAATTCGAGGTATATTGTAACTCTTTTAGACAATTTTGAGAATTCTACTAAATTTTTTTTGACATCGATGAGGTCACTTTCCCTCGTTTAACCGTTCTCATTCCTACACGAAATCCAAAAGTACACTACTGGCAATTTATATTGCAATACCAATAAGAACGCACCTGGAAGACTCCGCATTGGGGGAATGCTCAGAGGAGAGTGGCGTAGCACGTTGGCTTATATGCGTTAATAAGCGTTATATAAGTAAAGGTCGGTGAACCTCTTAGTGGTAGTGGTAAACCATCCCCCCCCCCCTCAAATTCGTGTGCACAGATGTAGTGAGCATGCCACGTCGAAGAACACGACAACAATGCGAACAGTTTACCTCCTTTGACTACGGGAGAATTGTGGCCTACCTGGATTGTGGATTATCCTACATATCGGGTAAATGGATAGAGGAGGTACGGGCTGAACGACATGCAGGAAGCCGTCCGCGAGGACAGACATATTGTTCGCACGGCGATTACAGACCGTGCGACCATATCAAACACCATCGCTCAGGAGATCAGGCATGTGACACATCAATATGCGTCCACACGCACGGATCGTCGACCTTCACGGCATAAGGGTCTCTTTTCCATGCACACATTACTGCGGCTGGTACTTACTGCTCACCACCAGCGTCTGCGGCTTCAAGGGTGAGTGGAGTGCAGAGGTTTGGGCGGCTCTTAAAATCGAGGTCTTGAAATCCGACAAGGGAGAAGATGGAGAAGATAGGTGAGTATGGAGCAGCACCGGAATGTAAGGTCAGGGGAAACGGGAGATCCCCGAGAAAACCCGCCGACCAGTGGCATCGTCCGGCACAATTCCCACGCGCGAAAACCCGGTAGCGACCCTGCAAGGAATTGTAATCGGTTCGCCTTGGTGGGAAACGAATGTCAGGACATCGTCTTTACCGACGAGACCCGAGTCTGCTTGCAGCACCACGAGTGGCCAGGGGGGGGGGCATGTCTGGCGGCATCGTGGTGTACGTCTGGCCAAGTTCTGCATGTTGCTTCGTCATACCAGCCCAGCACCTGGAGTTATGACATGAGTTGCCATCGGACCCCAGTACCACTCGCACCCAGTCCGCATTGCTGGTACCTGATCAGCAACCGTCACGTCTCGGAGATGCTTCTTGTTCCTCCTATTACTAGCGCCGCCCTGTAGCAACAAGTCCATGCGCAACCGCATGCGGCATACATCGTCCGTCATGTTCTTGACGACCACCATGTTACTCTGCTTCCTTGGCCTGCACGTTCACCGGATATCTTGTCCATAGGAAACACGTGGTCTATGATTGGATGACAACTGTCCTGCCGCAGGACACGTGCCGCAACAACGGATGAACTTAAGACACGCGTCGAAGTTGAAGCAACACCTGTTTGCTCAGTTTATTTATATTAATTTAAAGCGAATTATTATAATTTATCTATACATTATAATAAAAATTTTAATTCAACAAAATTAATGCACTTGTTTGTTAGCACAAGTATAAAATTCTGGTGATATATTTAGGATAAAACCAAGTACGTTGTACTGTGTGGGATGTTTTTAATGTTTAATTTTAAACGTGTAAAGGAACCGTGAATAGATTATACCTTCATCGCAACAAAAGTAACGCTAAACTATTGTCATTGAACCACTTAGCTAGGAGAAACGTAGCCTTCATGAAGTTTGGACAATCTTGAGTGACACTGTTTCTTAATAAAACTAGTCTGTAGGAAGAGGAGAGTGGAACTCGAGTGTAACGTGTGCGAAGAGCGGTATCTCGCCGACGCGACGCGGGGGCGTTAATTACGTGCGAAATTACTACAATCGTGTGACGGCGCGGAATGGCAGTCATAAACGAGTCAACGGTGAAACGAGCGTGGGAAGGATAACTCCGCCGCAAATAGACAGCAGCTATCGCACGGCTGAAGCAGAGTGTCAGGCCACAGGTTTACAAACTATGTGAGAGTNCCGCCGCAAATAGACAGCAGCTATCGCACGGCTGAAGCAGAGTGTCAGGCCACAGGTTTACAAACTATGTGAGAGTTGAAGGACAACACGAATCACACTTGTTCAACATTACTTCACTTACGGAAGAAAAAAAAAACATGGGTATGTGTACTTTAGTACGCACGTTAGAAGTTATAATTCTTTGGCGTGGCTAAAATAAAATTTTATTACGTATGAAAATAATTTACGTATTTAGGAAAACGATAAAATGACCGAAGAAAGACACGTGCCAAAATAATGATGACTTCAGAAACCTAAGTTTGAGAAATAATACTCTTAAGCTCTGTTACAGAGAAAATATAACAATTTGTATTTCAGAGTTGGGTCGTACTCCTACCACGTTCACTGTCGAATTTCGTTGCACTGTTCGCGTGCAACTTCCGTTGCACAGTAAACTTTTACCCTCAACGCGCCAAAAGAAGTATAACTACAAAAATATTTCCCGTAAGTTAGCGAACAGGTCAAATAATGAATGTTTAATCAAAACAGTTACGTTCCGTACGTTGTATTATGTTTTAGCAGTGTTAAAAAATGTTTGGAAAAATGTGTTGGACATTTGGAAAAAAAGAAAAGATGNGTTCGCGTGCAACTTCCGTTGCACAGTAAACTTTTACCCTCAACGCGCCAAAAGAAGTATAACTACAAAAATATTTACCGTAAGTTAGCGAACAGGTCAAATAATGAATGTTTAATCAAAACAGTTACGTTCCGATCGTTGTATTATGTTTTAGCAGTGTTAAAAAATGTTTGGAAAAATGTGTTGGACATTTGGAAAAAAAGAAAAGATGNACGTTGTATTATGTTTTAGCAGTGTTAAAAAATGTTTGGAAAAATGTGTTGGACATTTGGAAAAAAAGAAAAGATGAGTAAAAATGGTTCACTTTCATATGGGTAAATTGTTTTATCAGAGCACTGTATACGTAGAGAAAGATGTTCTCCATCAGCTATTATGAAATAAAATTTTTAATTTGGACATAAAAACTACAACAATATAACATTTCATTTACAATAACTTCGTAACTATTTCACGCAACTAGAAAACGTAAACTGGAACTGATAAAATATTCAAAGGCAATCAGTTTGCTTCTTCCGTATTTACGTAACTGCCACGTTTCAAGGTCAAGGCCAACCGTGCTCGCTAAGACGCTTTGTGGGACGAACTTTAATGTCTTAGTCTGTGAGCACAAAACAAAGTGTTAATGCTTTCATTCAAGGTAATTATTTGTAGTTTAATTTATTTTAAAATGTATAAAATTTTGCTTATTTTTAAACGCCAATAGTAATAGTGAACGTGACCTCACTTAAGCCAAGCGAAACTAACTTATCCTTTCCTAACCTGAATTGGATATTATATGCTGTTGATTTTTCAAATAATTTTAATTTTCACGTTGTAATTTTCACGTTTGAATTATATGGACCGTTTAGTATAGAGATCAAAGGTAGTGACGTTAATTTTATGACATCCATCTTATAGCCACTTAGCTGTGTTGACATACTGAACTCACATTCGGAAAGAAGAAAAAAGGTTCAATTCGTTGTCCTGCCAACGTGGTTATGGTTTCCAATGGATTGTATAGTCACTTGACATTAATTCTGGGATTGTCCCATAATAAATGGCATAGCCGCTCCCTTTCCATTGTCTTTCTTGTCTCAGGAATTTGATCCAAGGGCAGTGATATCGCTGCTGATAATCCGTAAACACATACCTTCCTACTCTGCAATAACCTGAAATACGCACATCTAACGTAGATGTGGAAAGTACATCAACACCTACGTATCAGGCCACCTTCTTTTCATAGCAGATGAACGGGTAGCGGTTAGTTGGGNTGTGGAAAGTACATCAACACCTACGTATCAGGCCACCTTCTTTTCATAGCAGATGAACGGGTAGCGGTTAGTTGGGTGTGATGCGGAGAGCAGAATAATACGTTCGGATAACACAATGCAGTGAGCTGTGTCGGCGAAGTTGTCTGCACTGTGCATACAATATACGCAGTTCCGGTACAAAAAGAGACGTTAGAACNGTGAGCTGTGTCGGCGAAGTTGTCTGCACTGTGCATACAATATACGCAGTTCCGGTACAAAAAGAGACGTTAGAACGTAAACTAGGTAGCATTATACCACCAAATAATAATATGTTAAATCAGAACCTACCAACCTCTACCACAATAGGACTGATTCCATTTTGGCAATAGTTCTTTGAGTATGAAATTAAACTTGGTTTGATATGCATGATTCAATAATTTTTAACTCTATTTAGTCATCGCCTTTCGTTAAAACATTTCCACGAGTTATTTCAATACGAAATATCTTAGTTCAGATTCACTTTCGTGGTTGGAGAATTTGCATTGTCACGCGTCTTCTGATGTGTGCCCGCGAACTAAAACTTAGAATAATGTGCTACGCGTAACCCAGGTTCATCTAAAAAGGTAAATTTATCTGCTTTTAAAAACAAAATTCGTTGCATCGTTTTTTTCTTGTCAGGTTATTTAAAAAACTGCATAGTACATCAACAGTAAATACCCTGAGTAAAGGTAATACTGTTTTTATAATGACTGAAATGGACAATACATATTGCATTACCTGTTACATGTGAAATTATACTTGATTGGGGGACTTTAAATTCGGCACTCGATTGGCTGACAGTAAGTCGGTAATAAACTTTATTCAGTCCATAAAGTGGTTAAATGTGGTGCTAACAAACAAGACTGTGGTAAGTGTGAAATGTAGTTTTTCAAACGGCGGTATTCAAAAGNGTGGTTAAATGTGGTGCTAACAAACAAGACTGTGGTAAGTGTGAAATGTAGTTTTTCAAACGGCGGTATTCAAAAGTGACAGAGGTATTGCTTGCCTTGAATGCCTGTGTGTGTGTACGGAGTGCAAAGTGTTACACCGGGAGAACAGACAGCACATTATTTGTTCGTACAGGGACAAAAATATATTTATTTCCCCCACAAAACATCTTGTTAGGTAAACAAAACTTCAAATAAATTAGGTTCATTTTACAAAATACGCGTTTGAACTAACAAATCCTCTCTGTTGTGCCGAAAGAAATTAGCTTGTCAACAAAATATTTTGTTAAATCAACTGCATAGTTTTGNGCGACAGAGGTATTGCTTGCCTTGAATGCCTGTGTGTGTGTACGGAGTGCAAAGTGTTACACCGGGAGAACAGACAGCACATTATTTGTTCATTTTACAAAATACGCGTTTGAACTAACAAATCCTCTCTGTTGTGCCGAAAGAAATTAGCTTGTCAACAAAATATTTTGTTAAATCAACTGCATAGTTTTGTTTAGCTACTCATTTGATTGCCTTCGTTTGAAAATACAGCGCGAGAGTTTGTTTGTAATTTTTGTAACAATTACAATAGTAACAGCGTTGATTAGTGTATTTATTAATGCTCTTTAATAATACGAACATCCTAATGAAACAAGTACAACAGTATACTAATGTACAAAGCTCTAAAACGTTAAATATTTACTTGCCCAAGTTGTGCAGTTTTCAAATGTATTCACTTTCAGCAGCAGTTACTTCAGCTTGGGGCGCTAAGGCGTTGCGCTCAGGCGAATAACATCTGGGTTCGAATCTTGGTCCGGCTGACCGGTGTTTTATACTAACCAGAACTCTTGAATAAACGTGGAGTTACCAAATAATAAGAACCAAGTAATTTTGTTTCAACAACAGAATATTTCACTACCTCTATACAAACAATTATTTTGGTTGCGCCAAACAAACTATGCTTGATTCAACAAAACCTTTTCCTCAGTGTATACTGGAGTCACGATGCCCCGACGAAGCCGACACGACAACCCCGACACGACGAAATCAGAGTAGCAGCCAATTAAAAGCAATTTCACCTTGACGTCACTCCAACAAAAGTATGTTTTATCTATTCTTTCCGTCGTGTCCAAATTTTCGGGGAGCGTAAAGAATGGAAACACAACATTACAAAACCAAATTCTGTGCGTATTTCGCCACTGTAGTAAATAAAAAATTAACTTGACGCCAAAATAATGTTCCTGTTTGTTTTAAAGTAATTTTTTTCTTTTGTATAAATGCAAATATTGTCAAAAAAAAATCATCATTCACTTTTCCGTGAGTTTTAAGAAGTAAATATTGGATGTTAAAATGATAACATGCCGTTTTAAGATTTTCCAGCAGCCAACTACAACACTTGGGCATATTTCGTCGGGGTATTATGAACACTGAATAAAATATACTGTGAAATTCCGTCGAGCTCAGGCGTTGTGTGGGAATTAATGTCGTGTTGGTCGGGCTGTTGCGACTCCAGCTTCGAGAACATTCAGTGCGCAAGAAACGTAATTTTTCCTGGCCGGATTGGTAAGTAAATGCCTTCTCTCAGAGACACGCAGACGATAACCAAAGGAAATGTGTAAGTTCGCACGTAGAATTTTTAAGTGAATCTTTTTACAAAAATCTGGTGGTAAAGAAAAATTAAAAAAATGTTATTTAACTTGTCTTTTCATAAAATATATTTTTGTGGTTTGTTTAGGAGTTTTTATATTTGAATGTAATATGGCCCAGTCTCCAAAATATACTGCAAATGCTGATTTTCACGAACCGAAACAGCACCATTATGTTCTACTTTTCTTCTTAATCACAAATTTAAACACAAATAAGTACTGGCCGTTTTCTTTTTGAGAAAAAACACACGTTTTCAAGACAGGGCCAAAAAATTGTGTTCTATCATTGCGCTGAGAAAGTAGTCAAATTATAATTTACAGGTATGATGCGATACCATACGTCGATGTGAGTGGGAGTTGTTGTTCATTTAGTAGCATATTTGTAGTTTGGGATGTCCGGAGTTCATGCATGACAGGCTGAACTATCTTATATTCTAAATATATTCTGTATACGTATGCAAACATATACGACACGCAATCGGCTGAAATGATGGCTGCGTAGCCTATATACTAGGCGGTGCTACGACACAAACAAAGCAGCCTCGTACAATAAAATAGCATCGGTTTGCGTGTTAAATCTTGTTAAGAAATGAAGTTCTTGTCATGCGTTATCAGCTCATCAGTAATGCCCGAATTTTTTATGATCATAATGATTTCTGGTACAGTTTGGGCACCAAAGATTTAAATTGAAGAACGTTGGAAAAGGGGACAAANTGAAGTTCTTGTCATGCGTTATCAGCTCATCAGTGTTGCCCGAATTATTTATGATCATAATGATTTCTGGTACAGTTTGGGCACCAAAGATTTAAATTGAAGAACGTTGGAAAAGGGGACAAATATTTTTCAGCAAATTGTGCACATAATTGTAGCGTAACACATACTACATTATTTAAGATAAAATATTTTATCTCACCTTATTCGTTGTATTATATGCCTACAAATAAATACAACAGACTGTTTAAGCAAAACATTGTGCAAAGTATAATTGTTGTTAATAATAAAAACGCAAACTTAACGTAACAATTATCACATTCACATATTAATAAAATAACCAAACGTGACTGTACTTTAAATTACGTTCAATAATTTTTTTAATAATACTGTTCGTTTCGTGAGACAAAATTTGAGTGACGCAATACAATACCTGTGAACCTGTGAACACGTTTGTGGCAACCCAGAGGTTAAAAATTTTCTTGTTCTGTATTCGAAAGAGAAAACTTGTAACAGTTGACTAGACAAAGAAGACGGCGGTTGAGGTGCTTAGAGCGTGCTTGAACGTGTGCTACAACACGTTGCTAAGAAAGCACGGCGATTAGCGGACGAAGAGCGAGACATGACGTGGTTCAGTCTTAATGAATGTAAATGAAGCGTGTTTATAAGACGCTCCGCCTTCACGACACGGGGGTTCCCCGGAGTCACCGCGTCGCAAGGGAAGCACCAGGTATATTTGGTGCTTATTTAGTCTATAATGCGTTAGTCTGTAATGCATTTGTCTACAATGCGTGTGCCGTGCGTCCAAAAAGAGTATATCACAGTGGAGCGTCGTTTATATTTTCATGGCATTTAGCACTAATAACTAACAAAACTGCCGTCTTTATTAGCGTAAAATGTTATACACTTCATGACGTTTGTGGAAAAAAGTATTCCACAATTTTATATATTAGAATCGCATTAACTCATATTAAAAATAACTACAATATCAAAAAGTTCATAGCAATTTCTCTTTAAGTTCTTCAAGTAGATATATAACGCTAAATTGTGTGGCATTTACAGCACTGACTTAAAAATTGCAATATATTCGTTTATATGTGTAAAGTGTTCGGAATTTATTTGAAAGAATATTGGATATCTAAAGACATCAGCACTTAAAAGTTAAAATAAAAGTTTTACCCAGAGGTTGCCGTTAATACAATACCCTTCAATGTTCAATGAATGCTTAAAGCACAGGAAGTTGTGGGTAGCTTAAAACGTTGAATTTAAAGTAAAGCCAGTGATACGTTTTCTTTACATGCAACGAAAAGGCAGGAGAAGATTAGAGAAATGTAAATGTCAGTGACTGTGGTCATGTTGTTGGTTATCTGTCTTAGTGGAGGTGTGAAAAAATGCGCAGTTGTAAGGAAACTAACGAACAAATGTTCGGCTTGAGATTACAGTTCGCGTAGCAACTAATGCCGCAGCGGCGGGGAAAGGGAGGACATGCGTACTGCATGCTCCTTCTCAGGAGTCAAAGTTTGGTTTCTTCATGGCTAAAATTATGAAATATATTTATGCTAACCAAAAATTGCGAGCTTTATTATTTTTCGAAGTGTACAGTATTTTATGAGAAACGGTGCACTATGGTTTCAATTATATTATTCTTAAATCAAAACGTCACTGTCAACCTCCATTTATGTCACTTTCACCAGCCAAAGGTTTTGAACATGTATAAATATTAAATATTTTGAGGTGTACTTCTGATCTTATTACGTCTGCATTATTAAAAAATAGTCACATGGAAATAATGATTTAAATGAATTAACGAAGTGATTGGCTGGAATTGGGGTGGGGATGCGATCAGCACAAGTAATCTTGTTTTCGTCTGGTAGTGGTTAGACTACTTCCCTCCCAACTTGGCGAGTTGGATTCTCGGTGGGATCACTCCCAGATTTTCGCATGTGGGAATCGTGCCGGACGATGCTACTGGTTGGCGGATTTTCTCGGGGATCTCTGGCTTACCCCGACTTTGCATTCCTTCGCTGCTCCATACTATCCTCACCTACACCTCGTCGGCTCTCAAGGCATCGGTGTTAAGAGCCGCCCAAACTCTCCACTCCTATCTCACGTCTGTAAATCGTTGAGATCGCATTTAACAACCCTTGGCTTACAGGGCAGAGAAGGGAGAGTTCAAGATCGAGCGAGTATAGCTCCAGTCGCGCTCACAACACGAAGAAGTGCGAGTTAGCGGCAACTGCCCCAGTCGGAGGGCGGCCGCCACATCGACCTGCTTCAGGCTTCGTCGCTCAGTCGACAAACACACACCCGTGATGGCGTGGTGTTTCCTTTGATGTGGTCCTGACGTTCTCTGATGGCTGCGCGAGGCTCTGGGAACGAGCCTTGTCTCTGATTGGCTACTGCGTTCTCTGTAAGGTTCCCTATTGGCTGGCGAGTAGGCTCCCAGACGCTGCTTCACAATCGACATTAGGTCATTCTTCTGGATAGTGTCGCCATTTTGGTAAACTAAATAAAACCAGCTTAATATCGAAGAAAAACTAAAATCTGGATGAAAGTAAATAAACTGTAAAATAAAGATTTAAGAAGGACGATTTATTTAAAAGATTTGAACATAACAGTATTGAACACATCAATAAACAGACATTTCACCATGCATATACTCCTTTCATCTTAATAAAATAAACTTGCTANACAGTATTGAACACATCAATAAACAGACATTTCACCATGCATATACTCCTTTCATCTTAATAAAATAAACTTGCTAAATTTGAATTCCCAGTTATTTGGGACACGGCAAATTGTTTTATTTTCTTCTATCGCACGACGATCATTAGTCTGCAAACGCTAATCCATTAATGGTACTGAATGTATCTGGTGTTATGAGTCCCAACTAATATAATACAATAGTTAAGTCTTGTTTGTATAATTATTTGTCTAAGCACCTTTTGAGTTTTAAATTTTTTCATTAAACTTTAAAATATTTTACAGGTTTTTTACGTCATATCTGTGTTGTATGCTTGTTTATAATATTATATGGATTGAGCGGGTGCCATAGATATCGCATACAAGAAGCTTAACAACGCCGGAACCCCTGATGTTTTAAAATATAAATGTTGAATAACACTATATACAAAAGTTTTCAGTGCTGCAAAATCAGCTAAATGATAGTAAGTTTTATGATTTGGGGTCAGACCTGATATGAAAATTTATGTTTTCCAGCTGCATTTTGTGTACCACACACATAATTAATCTGTTAAAATTTAGTTTTATAGAGAAATATTGATTGAATGCTATTTAGTATTACAATATAGTATTTATGGCAGATAGAATAAAAAAATAGGTTACTAACACTAAAGATAGTTATATGAAGTTTCTTCTCGGGAAAACGTCATACATAACCAGAAACTTATAAAATTGAAACGTTAATATGGCGCGATATATTAAGAAAGTCCACAACAGGAAGTCGAAGTGTTGACAAGAACTAACGAATTGGGGGTGAAATATTTGTTTCGTTGGCATGTATCGTAAGTTAAAAAGTATGCAAATTAATAAATTCACCAGACGTAAAGTTTAGGTTGCTAGACATACACTTATGTAAATGTGCAGCTTTAAATGTCAAAGGTATGAAACCAAACTGGATGAAATTTTTTTTTATTAATAAAGTGTTGTAGAGGTATATTTTTTATTATCTCGTTTGGTGTTGTGTTTGTGTTTTGTTATATTATTTTATTTGTTAGAGTCTTGTATGTTATAATGTTAGTTATTGTGCGGTAAAGCTTATTGTGGGGCCACGATGTATCTTGGTATACTTTACTGAATCTTTGACTAGCTGTGGATTGCACTGAATTGAAAGGTAATGTAGTTTTCTGAGGCCTGCCTCTCCTGTATAACAGTACTGCTTAATTTCATTGGTTTTATTTATTTATTAATTAAGTTTTCTTTCTTAACATTTTTTTNTCCTGTATAACAGTACTGCTTAATTTCATTGGTTTTATTTATTTATTAATTAAGTTTTCTTTCTTAACATTTTTTTGAGTTCCTTACTGGTTTTACTGCTGTCATTCGGGGCGCGATATGTTGGTGGTAGAGTCTTCATTTTCTTCTAAGTCTTCAGTGCCTTCTTCTGCACGTCATTCGAGTCGCTTTGAGTGGAGCAGAAATGACCTCACGGCAAAGCGTGGAGGCCAACTGCTGACCCACGTCCCCCCTCTCCCCCCGAGCAGGCGTGGCTGACCCCTTCTCCGCGGGTGACGTCACCGGAGTCTCCGAACCACGTCGTGCACTCGGCTGGCGCGCGCCGTTTCTGCGCCACGACGCATGACGTCACGGCGTCTCTTCGATCCGGCGCAGCTCGGAAATGTCAGAGCCCTTCGCCGCACACCTTTGCCCCCTCCACACCATCTCGCGCTCCTTCGCCTCCACCCCTCCACCCNAATGTCAGAGCCCTTCGCCGCACACCTTTGCCCCCTCCACACCATCTCGCGCTCCTTCGCCTCCACCCCTCCACCCCTCCCTCCCTCGCCCAGACTTTACTTTCGTTTCATCCCCGCTGTGACGAAAAATTCTCCCCACGGGCATCTTGCCACTCTGCAACTAACTCTTTCTTACCCCACAAAAAGTGAGATTCTTTTTTTACATTTTCCTTTTATCAACATGTCTATATGTACACAGACCTCATTATTCGCATAAAGGACGCTAAAAAAATAGAATACATGCGTTTTTTTTACTCCGGAAGTAAGCAACAACGTTCTTGTAAGAAATGAAAACGAAAATATTTTGTCATGCTGACATAAATAAGCAAAAAATTCTTTCGAAGGAGTACAAAACCACTGGACTAAATTTTTTTAAATAGGTTGTCATACAGGTTTATACTATGTCAATCAAAGAGCCAGCTAAATTAACCTTGAATAACTTTTGTTAAGTATTCATGGCGCACTTAAAGATAATTTGGTTCAACGGTAAGTCATTATACAACAAGCACTCTCACGGCCCTTTTGGATTAAATGTCCATTCTCCGACGGGAAAAGGCGCATATATCGAGCATCTAAAGGCGATATGAGCACTGAACGAGAAAGCAGTGGTTTTAATGACTTCCTATTAAAAAATTTAAAACACCATCAGATTGCGCCGTGGCGTCAGAAATCAGTGTGGGATGACCTTCAAAAGTCTCACCATGCATTCACTTTAGCGTTGTTCTCAAAAATTATATCTGCAACAGTGGAATAGAATTCAACGTGAGGAAGCTAACGGATTCAACTTCCGGTGCAATATTTTGTATTATTTTACCTTCCTATTTAAGGAAAATATGCGGGAATGCTATAAACATGCTATTTTATATACTTCAGTAATTATTTTTTGAAGTTATCGAACACAACGAAACAAACAGTAGCATCCCCAAATGAAACATTCTGACCTTTCCTGAGAAAAACCTTTCTAAGTAGTGGGTTTTTAAACTGAGACCCCATACAAGCTTACACGTTGATTCCACGGGAACTATTACACTTGAAAATTTCCTTGTATTAGAAAGGTTGTCAGTACCACGACAGCCTGGAAACACAAGTAGTAAATGTAAGTACAGCCAACAAAACTGTACTACTTTTGCATTGCCACCATACCGCGGTTCAAATACCGTTAAAACGAGTTTGTCAAGAGTTACGTTATTCTCTACTTAATAATACTCTATGGGTGACGTATATCAGGTAGAAAATTATGCGTAGAAAAATAATTGTATGGCTTCCTTTTGGCGGTAATGATTTGTTTTATAGTGTGTTTGAATTTTCAATTGTTTTTGAGGTGAGAAACATGGCGTTAAATTTATCGTATCGAAAGTTGTGGTTCTTTAATTGTTTCTTAATTTCTGATACGAAAGTGCTAGGGATGCACCACGCACTAAGAGAACAGTTCTTGCTGAATCCAACCAGAAGGAAGGCTCACAGTAACGGTATCTAGACGAATGCCCTATACAAGTTCTGTCTAATGTTCTTACGTAGAAAAACCAGTNCGGTATCTAGACGAATGCCCTATACAAGTTCTGTCTAATGTTCTTACGTAGAAAAACCAGTTCAGTTGAGAGATTTGGGCGACTCATAACAACGATATCTTGAGAGCCGATGATGGTGAAATGAGGTGAGAATGGATCAGTGCTAGAATGCAAGGGCGGGGGAAACGGGAGGTCCCCAAGAAAACCCGCGGCTTCGTTTGGCACGATGCCTACTTGCGAAAAACCGGGAGTGATTGAACCCGGTTCGCAGTGATGAGAGGTTAGCAGTCTAACCGCTCAGCCACCACGCCCTCTATAAAAATACGAGTATTTGTGGTGTATATTGGGCCGAGGCACTCATACGTGTGACGATGGTAATTGGAGCTTCTCTTCCAGCTAAAGAAAGTCCAGTTAGTTGTTTTTTACCTGTCAGACTTAACCGCATTTTCACTACTATACTGGACTTATTGTTGAATACGTTTCATCAACATGTAGACCTCTTATATTTATAAGGAGGAGAAAATTATTTCGTTATAGAGTTACATCAAGATCTTCTTAAAAAATTACGTATGTTCTCCTTACTGAAAACATTAAGATAATCTGCATAAATATTCAAAGACGACTTCTGAAATACAACTTCTTTGTCTTGTGAATAATATAGCTTCAAGTTGTTTCTTATTGCAAACATAAACGTGAGGAAACAGTAAAACCGAAACATAAAACTGTTTCACACACACCGCCGTGTTTGATGGGGCTCGCCTGAATCCTCGCACAACACTCAGTCTGAACTGGCATCTATTGTGCTTATTACGATATGATATTTAATATATATGGACTGCCTACAAATAATTGCTACATGGGTTACAAACGTTCGGTGTATAAAAACATAATGAAAATTATGGTCGGGTATGAGATTATCTGTTGACTGTTGTTTTTATTATTGAACAACATCTTCAGAAGAATAATGAATGGATGACTCGTCCCCGTTATTTGATTTTCACGAATGTTGCTTAAAAACTGTTATTTATGTTAAATTCAAGACGTGTACTTATTCAATATTTAATTTTGTGGTTAAATTCACCGAAAGCAAGTTTTTGAAACAAACAGAATTTCTACAAATGTTGGTTGCAGCTTACTTGTTCATACTCATGCAATGTCTTCGACGGATCTGGAGTAATTCATGGCTTTTAAAACTTTCATACTCAAGTTAATTCATCAAATATTATAATAATCATAAACTGGTAATATGTACAGGATATACATGAGGTCGAGGAGCATTGCACCGTCACAGTTTATATTTTGTAAACATTTTCAAAATTACTAGAAATGGATCAATTTCAAGTATTAATTTGCAGCAGCCTTAACTTCTCAATAATTTATATACTGGGGCCACTATAGATTGTTTTTATTGGCTGCTGTCTTCGTGCAAGATATGGTTTTTTATACGTCTAGTTTGCTAGTGATATAGCCAAATTACTTTTTCCTTTTTTTTTTTTTTACCAGATGAAGAGTTGAAAAGGACGTTTCAACACCATCGTTGTCCGACCATAAAAACACACTTTAATACGCGTTCTTGAAGATAACCCTGTCGGAAAAAGAATGAATAAAATTCATGCAACTTTGTACATTATTTATTTAAACTTTGGTACCTTAGGCTATAATATATCACTTCTTAAGGAGGGAGAGTAGCTTTTATAGAATAGTGTTCCCACTATTGTATAGCCTATATGACGTTATATCGGATATCTGGTATTAAGTAAAACTAAGTATCCGAAAATAGGACTTTTCTTGAAACTACATTATATTACAATTATATAACGTTTAAATGATATTTCAAACGGGTCAGTATACTAGCAAACTGTTTAAAGCACGTCAAACTATAGTAGGTACATGTAGTTTTACTGGCGATACAAATAATTGTGAAAAAGCTTTCTCAGTTAGAAAGAGAATATGTAATTAAAATTTATGTTTTGTCACTATTTTAATTTTTGGAAAAGTGTTAGAGGTACTGGTATAAAATTAAGAACTTCGTTAGCAGTATGTGAAAGAAAGTTTCATAGCCAAGGTGAATTGCAGAGTTTTTTTTGGTGGCAGTTACTACAACTGAGTGACGCAATGAGACAAGTTGTTGAAGATGACACGCAACAAAAGTGTCAGAAGTAGAAATGAACCAAATGGGTTAGATTCCAGCAACGACGATAAATCTGCATTCGTTTGGAATAATTGAAGGAGAAAATATTGGTTTTGGAAAAAAATACTTAGGAAAATATCGAATGAGACTGAAGATAAAGTTAACCAGACTTAATCAATTCGTTTTGACTGCAGCGATTTAATGAGTTTCAAGTATAAGTGTATACCGATTACCAGGCAAGGCTGTGCATTTGGTAAGATGCTGGACCCGGGTTCAGGTCCTCACCTGGTCAACCTGGTATCAGTTAACTGTCGTTTTCCCAACTCAGACTAAGCAAATGCGGGTATGATTATTTATAATAATCAGTGGCTGATCCATACCCGGTTCCTGAACGCACTGTATCTACAAAAATAAACTCCTCCGGATCCAAATATTTGCTAGCCAGCTCAAGTGCTGCAATCACATAGTATTTGTGTGGACTGTACTCGTGCATCTTGCAGGCAGTGAACTGCATACTGTGTGCTCGGTGCAATGATGCACGAGAGGTGCAGGAATCACGTTACTGTCATGGACGACACTCAGGCGTCACTTGTTTGAAACGTTTGATTTTTCGCATGAATAGTTTTAAAGAATTAAAAGAGAGTTACTCCATGTTTCTTTTTTTATTTTTCTCGTCTATTTATTTTCAACGAATTCTATTTTAATTCCTTTACCCTGTTTAAATAATGTAAGATTATCCCCGTGTTATTTTTATCTTGAGATTGGTTTTATCGTTGTAAACTGAAAGGTTTATCACATATTTCTTCGAGTATAGAGCTAAAGAGTGTAAATAGTTGTATTTTCTACACATACGATAACATTTCTCTTCTAAGTGTTTTAAAATTAGTTTTTATTATAATGAATATAATTTTTATTCTTTCTGTGCTAATATTTGCCAAAGGGATTTATGAAATTGTGTTTAAACGTATTTTTTTACGGTTTATAGTGTAAGTTTTTATATAATTTTTATTGTTTGTCTATGCGTTTTAGGACAAATAACTCAGTTGTGTAATTACATTCTTTTTACACTTCGATCTACGTGGTTCAGTGTAAGAGAAGGCAAAGCCTTTACTTTTCTAGCAATTAGATAATTATAAATATATTTTTTAAAGACCACAGAATTAAAGTTAAGAGCCACGAAATTAAAGAGATGCAAAGAAGGAAAAAAATCGTGATGAAAAAGAAATATTAAATTTGTATACATTTTAAACTCTGCTTTAAGCGGAATGGTGCAGGATATTACTTTTTTCACCCGTTTTTTTGCCATGAGGTTTTTTCCAGAGGGCTTATCGAGATTTTTGGCACGACAAGATATAAATAATGATGTTGTACACATTCTTGGATTGTTAAATATTCACTGCCTTTACTAATCTCAGAGCTCAGATTGAAGATGAGATGTAAGATATTATTTCCACAGCCGGCAAGGCTGGATGGTCCAGACACAGGTGTCCATCTACTGTTCTGAGCAAACATGAGCAAACATTTGTGGCAGTCTGGAGCAGCGATGGAGTGTAAAGACGTGGGTAAATGGCAGTTCCCCGAGAAAACCCTTGGCCAAGAGCAACGTCCGACACGTTCTTTACAAGCAGAAATACCGCGGGATTCGAACCCGGATCGCTTTAGTGAAGGGTGGTGTGCTATCCAGCACCGCGGCCACCTTTGTTCTGTACACGACTCTCTCACTATATACATTCTTGGAATAATATTTCAACTCAAGACTTTATAAACGCTAGGTATTTTATTTCCCCCTTTAGTTGAACATAAAAAAGTATAATTATACTGTCCTCAACCTACCAGTCATCAAACCATCTTAACTGTTTTTGAAAATTTACGAAAAAATCATAGCATATGTTGACGAACAGGTTTCAATGCGGTAATTTAGAGCATTGAGCCAATACAATACCATGGCGACACCGACAAAAAAGCCACCGGCCTATTTTCTAGGTTTAAAAATTATACTGTGTGTTTAAAAAATGATTTACATTTTTAATATCTTATATATACGTCAATAAATATGTAGATTTCCTCATTGAAATACGAGATGCAGAAACAACTTGCTCTCAATATATATTTTCTAGAAAATGTTATCTCTATATTAAAATTTTTGGCTATGCTAAAACGAAGCCGTATGCCTATTCTATATTTGTGTCGTAACTTCAGCAAAACTCTACCTGCGGCTGTTTCGCTGAAGCCCTATGGGTCACAAATACTCTGGGATACATTACAGTACCTTTTTCAACAGCATTTGACCTTTTACCTTTTTTCCCCTCTTTATTTAATTTCCCTTACAAACAGGGGAAAAAATGGTACACAGCGCTTCTATCGTATAAAAATACGGGTTTCTTGGTCGATTTCCATCGAGATGCTGTGAGCTGCTGGAAGCAAGACGACGTCAGAAGGTACCTGTTGATTCAATCCGGCGGTGCTCACGNCGTGAAGAGTGAGTGAAGAGATTTGTGCGACTCGTAACAACGAGGTCTTGCCAGCCGGCAGCCTAGCCAATAGAGCTGCTAATGGGTACGCCCACATCAAAGGAGACGCCACGGCATTTCGTGAAGAGTGAGTGAAGAGATTTGTGCGACTCGTAACAACGAGGTCTTGCCAGCCGGCAGCCTAGCCAATAGAGCTGCTAATGGGTACGCCCACATCAAAGGAGACGCCACGGCATTTCGTGAAGAGTGAGTGAAGAGATTTGTGCGACTCGTAACAACGAGGTCTTGCCAGCCGGCAGCCTAGCCAATAGAGCTGCTAATGGGTACGCCCACATCAAAGGAGACGCCACGGCATTTCGTGAAGAGTGAGTGAAGAGATTTGTGCGACTCGTAACAACGAGGTCTTGCCAGCCGGCAGCCTAGCCAATAGAGCTGCTAATGGGTACGCCCACATCAAAGGAGACGCCACGGCATTTCGTGAAGAGTGAGTGAAGAGATTTGTGCGACTCGTAACAACGAGGTCTTGCCAGCCGGCAGCCTAGCCAATAGAGCTGCTAATGGGTACGCCCACATCAAAGGAGACGCCACGGCATTTCGTGAAGAGTGAGTGAAGAGATTTGTGCGACTCGTAACAACGAGGTCTTGCCAGCCGGCAGCCTAGCCAATAGAGCTGCTAATGGGTACGCCCACATCAAAGGAGACGCCACGGCATTTCGTGAAGAGTGAGTGAAGAGATTTGTGCGACTCGTAACAACGAGGTCTTGCCAGCCGGCAGCCTAGCCAATAGAGCTGCTAATGGGTACGCCCACATCAAAGGAGACGCCACGGCATTTCGTGAAGAGTGAGTGAAGAGATTTGTGCGACTCGTAACAACGAGGTCTTGCCAGCCGGCAGCCTAGCCAATAGAGCTGCTAATGGGTACGCCCACATCAAAGGAGACGCCACGGCATTTCGTGAAGAGTGAGTGAAGAGATTTGTGCGACTCGTAACAACGAGGTCTTGCCAGCCGGCAGCCTAGCCAATAGAGCTGCTAATGGGTACGCCCACATCAAAGGAGACGCCACGGCATTTCGTGAAGAGTGAGTGAAGAGATTTGTGCGACTCGTAACAACGAGGTCTTGCCAGCCGGCAGCCTAGCCAATAGAGCTGCTAATGGGTACGCCCACATCAAAGGAGACGCCACGGCATTTCGTGAAGAGTGAGTGAAGAGATTTGTGCGACTCGTAACAACGAGGTCTTGCCAGCCGGCAGCCTAGCCAATAGAGCTGCTAATGGGTACGCCCACATCAAAGGAGACGCCACGGCATTTCGTGAAGAGTGAGTGAAGAGATTTGTGCGACTCGTAACAACGAGGTCTTGCCAGCCGGCAGCCTAGCCAATAGAGCTGCTAATGGGTACGCCCACATCAAAGGAGACGCCACGGCATTTCGTGAAGAGTGAGTGAAGAGATTTGTGCGACTCGTAACAACGAGGTCTTGCCAGCCGGCAGCCTAGCCAATAGAGCTGCTAATGGGTACGCCCACATCAAAGGAGACGCCACGGCATTTCGTGAAGAGTGAGTGAAGAGATTTGTGCGACTCGTAACAACGAGGTCTTGCCAGCCGGCAGCCTAGCCAATAGAGCTGCTAATGGGTACGCCCACATCAAAGGAGACGCCACGGCATTTCGTGAAGAGTGAGTGAAGAGATTTGTGCGACTCGTAACAACGAGGTCTTGCCAGCCGGCAGCCTAGCCAATAGAGCTGCTAATGGGTACGCCCACATCAAAGGAGACGCCACGGCATTTCGTGAAGAGTGAGTGAAGAGATTTGTGCGACTCGTAACAACGAGGTCTTGCCAGCCGGCAGCCTAGCCAATAGAGCTGCTAATGGGTACGCCCACATCAAAGGAGACGCCACGGCATTTCGTGAAGAGTGAGTGAAGAGATTTGTGCGACTCGTAACAACGAGGTCTTGCCAGCCGGCAGCCTAGCCAATAGAGCTGCTAATGGGTACGCCCACATCAAAGGAGACGCCACGGCATTTCGTGAAGAGTGAGTGAAGAGATTTGTGCGACTCGTAACAACGAGGTCTTGCCAGCCGGCAGCCTAGCCAATAGAGCTGCTAATGGGTACGCCCACATCAAAGGAGACGCCACGGCATTTCGTGAAGAGTGAGTGAAGAGATTTGTGCGACTCGTAACAACGAGGTCTTGCCAGCCGGCAGCCTAGCCAATAGAGCTGCTAATGGGTACGCCCACATCAAAGGAGACGCCACGGCATTTCGTGAAGAGTGAGTGAAGAGATTTGTGCGACTCGTAACAACGAGGTCTTGCCAGCCGGCAGCCTAGCCAATAGAGCTGCTAATGGGTACGCCCACATCAAAGGAGACGCCACGGCATTTCGTGAAGAGTGAGTGAAGAGATTTGTGCGACTCGTAACAACGAGGTGTTGACAGCCGACACGCCGTTTAGTGCCTGCAGTCACCTACCCTGTTGTCTGGACGACACACATACAATAAGTTCGCGTTCAAACTCAACACATTTCTGACTACCTGTTGTCAGTAATAAGAGTTGGAACAATCTCTACTGTGAATATTAAACACTTTAAGGACATATCCAGCTTAATACAAGCATTGTGACAGTGATTGAAAATAACAGAAAAAAGTGTAATCATCAATTATTCCTGTCACAGTTAACTCAGTTTTATTTTTGCAATGTGCATGATAACGTAATAAATATTTATATTATTTATTATTTATTTGTGGCAGATATATTAAAATTACTACAGCTGTAATTCATTATATTATTTGCAAGTTGTTTTGTCATCAGAAAACTTAATTTTATGTAATTATATTTACAAGTCTTTCGGTTTTCAGACACTAAGTTATTTTTTATGTGGGCCGCTTTGCATAAAAGAATTTGTTGATTGGTTGCTATGGTAACGCAAGATGTTTGTGTAAAATATAATGTGGCCGTCTCTTAATTGTCGCGATGTATAAAGGCGTCTTTTAAGTATGCAATTTTTAGGGCTTTTAGTTTTCTCGTCAGGCAGGCGATTTCCTAGTGGATGGTTGGCATGAGAAATGCTTTAGTTTGCTGGTTAATTGTCTGAGTCGCGTGCAAAAACGCAGACTGCTCACAGGACGAAGAAGCGCGTAGTTTAAAGAAGAATATTTTAAGTCTGCAGTCGCTACGTGCGCGGATTATTAATAAAGCGAAGTTTTAGCCTCCGCAATTGCGTGTGGTACGGCAAGGACTCTAGTGACGTACCTAAGGCTCGAAAGCCTAGTGAGGGAAGACTAAGGCACACGACCAGTGGAACCAGCTACCGAAGATCTCAAAACTTGCTTCAAGAATAATTTTTAGTTAAGTATGAGGAATTTTCGACGCAGAGACTAGGCTCGTAAAATGATTAGTAATATTTTTAGACATTAATCTGGCTTACGTTAAGCCATCTTGGATCGTCGAGCGGTAATTAAAGTTGCTCTGCCAATATGCTTCTAAGTTGGGGGGAGATATTATTTATTAATTGTAATTGAAATGAACTAAATAGAACTAGTAACGTTTTGAATTGCAAGTAAGAGATACGTACGAGAGTGCTACACTCATAGTAACGGCCACAAAAACTAAAGTAAGATTTGAAAACAAGAAAAGAATTGCTGCATGACACAAGGTAATTGCACAGACATTCACTTAATTGACGATGTTTCAACCGTGATATTAATTTTTCAATTAGATGACGTTTATTTCCACTGAAGTCTCTGTGAGCATTCTTGTGTTCAGTAGCTAGTGATAGTATTGATTTGTGTCTCCCTAGCGTACCTTGGATGTTGTTGGTAGCCTACGGTGTTTGGCTGTGGCAAGTTTTCCTGAGCTGCAAATATCTTAGGTAAGATACACATGTTGGTAAGATCCAATCCAGGTTTTGTATGTGTGTTACGTTGTTTTTGCATGTACGCTTCACATAAAATTGGCTTCGTATGATGAGCCCAGGATTAGAGCAACTGTCGTTCCACTAACACCTGAATACCCTGTTGATGAGTATCAGCAGTGGACACAATACGTGACAGAAATGGGGGTAGTTAAATAGGTTACCAATTTGACAGAAAACACAGAAAACACAGCTACCATGACCCAGGATGAATAAGCTCATTAGTTCGTTCAACAGTTTAAACAAATGATAGAGAAACCATTCCAAGAGCTGAGAGAATACTCGAATTAACAGGCTAGTAAAATGCAAGAAATGTTGAGGAAAAGCCAGGAACACCTGGAGGCAATATTAAATAAACGCCACAAGGAAACAGTGAAACACGCAACGTAACTATTCCAGGGGCTGCCTCAGAAACCAGCACAGAAAACAAGGAACCAATTAAAGAATTGAATGAACAGAACACTGAACAATTCCAGGGAGAGGTTCAGGAAATAATCGAGTAGTCCGAACACAAAACACAAACCTCAACTAAAGCTATGGGTAATGTAGAAGTAATTCCCGGGTATGACACTGATTCTCGACTGAGCTCTCCGAACCAAGCCGCGTGCATATCCACTACAACACACTACGTAACACCAGTGCGCATGCGTCAGCACAGTGCTACACCACTTGGACAGACAGAATGCTTGCAAAGGACAGAAGCAAGCAGTGATGCAGAGAGACAGGGTCCGCATGGAAAAAACCGCCTAGGTACCCAGGCTAGCATGACGAAGAATTCCGCAGACGGCCTAGGCATGAACAGGGTCCACGAATGAAGAAGTACCAGCTTCAATACTGCCAACCCTCTCACAGCCGAGAGCAAGGTTACCACAGTGATGGCCGATGCTCAAATCGAGGCCACAAATATTATTCCCGCAAGAGAAGAAAATTCCGCGAAGCTGGAGATTCCGACAGCGACTGAGATGGTTATCGCTCGGAAGGCGAGAGAGGCCACAGATGACGACGACATCTAGAGATACAGCCACCACCACGGCATGTCTCACACAGACAAGGCCAACAAGGAAACAACGGAGGAAATAACTACAATTTTCACCGCAGGCCTAATTCACCTGGCAAGCAGAGGCCAGGGCCTAAACAACCAGTGCAAGAGGACAGTCAAGGTCGACCTCTGCCAGCGCCGTTTGGTCAAGGCAGTGACTATACGGTTCCTCCGAGACCTGGGTATCTCGCTATTCAAGAACCATTGGACCCACGAGTGCATGCGTTCTTCCCTACACCACCTGATAATAACTGGATGCACTAAATAAGCAGATATCCTGTGGAGTTAAGGTAAGCGATCTGCGGTATTTGACCTCTCCACGTTATCAACACCGCCCAGCTAAGTCGATGAATGAGTACTTACGGTTTATCCTTGTCCCCCCGAACTTTGTTTGGGAGTGCAAATGCAACATAAACACCTTATTAGGAAAGCTACGACGTATCCTTTGCTTGATTTTTATATGGAAACAGCTGCCGCAATATTGTCTTCTGAATTAATACACTTTAGACGGTGCTGAATGAATTTTATTGTTGGTTATCCTGCAAGATGTATGTTTCTTCTGTAATTGTTGTTGCTATTTGTAAATAAGTGTTGATTATTTTTTTGTGTCTCTTCTTAAAGTGTCTTCTTACTTTGTTAATGCTATTGGATAGAGCCTACTGTCTCGTCGTTATTTTCCTGTATTCACCTATGGGTTGATGAAAAGTTGATGAGTTTTTCGTTGTTGTATTTATTTTCCTCTCGTTGGTATTGATGTACGTAACTAGCCGCGTATCTCGTTTTGAATTCGATGTCACTGTGCTAGTGTTGTGAAGCGGAACATTTATTCTTATAAATAACCGCGAGAATAAAGTGTGTTCGCGTGTAGTTTAAGACATCGCCGTAAGTCATTGGTGCTTATGCCATGGACATTTTAAAACGGGATCTCCAAGAATTAACGTGAACACCACAACGCAACACTATACACATGCTAGTATGAATACTTACTGTATAAAATATACACACAAAATGGCGGACCTTCAACAGCCGAACGCCACGTTNTACATGCTAGTATGAATACTTACTGTATAAAATATACACACAAAATGGCGGACCTTCAACAGCCGAACGCCACGTTAGTAAAGACTCCGAAACGCAGGCGATGCGAGCGTAGTAATGATATGCAGTTATCTCTTGTGTGTTAACTTTACATACAGACTCTCATGATCACCTGGCCGACAGGCGAAGAACCGGCCTGATGTAATCCTCTCTCGACAACTGACTGTCTGGGCTGGTTGGCTGCCCTGCATGGGGCTCGAAGGAGGGACGCAGCCGAACGTTGCCGGAAGAGGCCGAAGAGAATCGTCGATAGGCAGGTCACTTGACCTACCTCAACCGACAAGAAAGAAAAAAACTGTATCACTTTTATTTTAAAGCGAGATGCGCTATTACTCTGTTTTTCTTTTATTGTATACATTCTCTTAAAGGTTTTATTTATTTTGTTTCTATTTCCTTTTGATCTTTGCAAGCTAAGAATGGTAAAACGTATTTGACAGGATATTTATTTATCCGCCACGAAGTATATATTATTATACAATGATGATATATATTTGTAGACTTGGTTTCAAGAACAGACTTTGATGTATGAAGACGCAGTTATTTTCTTCAAGAAAGGACATTGAAGTTTAGAGGGTATATATTTTCTATAAAATTTAGCATAACTGTTGTTTAAATAACATTAAATTTTGCCGCGCAGTCTGTAACGTCTCACATAAACGCTATTTATTCCTTTCACGGTTATTTCGGTTTATATTTACAATGTGTATATTAACGTAATATTAATTTTTTATTTACTATTTGTTTGTGGCAGATATACTTTATTTACTATGGCTCTAATTTATAATATTAATTGCTATCTTTTTGACATTGGAAAACATATTTTATGTAATTATGTTTGTGAGTTTTTCTGTTGACAGTTTTCAAAGATTGTGTTTTTGTTTCAATAACCAAATATACAATGGGAAACAAGATATCGACATTAATTTATATCCTTACAAAGATTAATAGTAAAATATGTTATAGATTTTGCCTACTTTCCGAAGGAAAGATAGGCTTATGGAATTACCCGAATGTCTGTATGGAAAATATGTCACCCGATACAACTTCTAAACCCGTAAACTGAATCTCACCAAGCTCGGTCCTCATATAGTATTTAGTAATGGCATCCAAATTTTATAATTTTCGATTACAACGGGTACTTATTTTCAAAATTTTAAAATATTGGGCACTACGTTATATTTCTGTTACCATTTAACCGATTGGACGAAATCTGGTACTTGGATAATACATGATGTAACGATTGAATATAGAATACAAAAATTTATCAGAGCAATGTGTTAAGAAATTACAATAGAAAAAGGTAAATATTTTATTTTATATCTTGGCAACTGCACAACCGATTGCTGCCAAATTTAGAATGTAAGTANATAGAAAAAGGTAAATATTTTATTTTATATCTTGGCAACTGCACAACCGATTGCTGCCAAATTTAGAATGTAAGTAGCAATATTCTAGGCCATGTTGTTATATGCAATTTAAATAGATAAGTCATATAACATGAAAAAAATAAACGTTTTGTATTGTATATGGATAAATAATTTACCGATTCCTACGNGCCATGTTGTTATATGCAATTTAAATAGATAAGTCATATAACATGAAAAAAATAAACGTTTTGTATTGTATATGGATAAATAATTTACCGATTCCTACGAAATTTGGCACACAGGCAATACTACGGTACACCGCGTAAACTCATATGTTTTAAGCGGGCTAGACGTTTATTTTAAAAATAGCCTTCATATAAATATGTTTGATTACTCTACTGTATCTGCGAAACAAGGTAACCCATTTAAGCCAAACTTTGTATGCTGGCAGGTAACTAATACTTTCTAAGCGAAGTCACCATTTGCAATTTAAATAGATACAAAACGTATTTTGAATAGGGTGGCAATATAAATATTTTAATTAGGTAAGTGTATAAACCACATTTTTTAACCAAATTAGACCAAACTTGGTATGATGAACGTATCAACAATAAGCATTAAATGCTAGTACATAGCCACTTTTACCTACTCTTTTGAAAGTAAGCGCTACATGAAAATAACATTATTGTATCGTACCTAGGGAAAAATGTGCCCAATTAGGGATATAATAATATTTGGCAAACAAGAAATACAACCGTACACCATGCAAACTTATATGTTTTCACTGGATCAGACACTTATTTTTAAAATGGCGTTTATACGAACATTTTTGCTTACTATGCTATTTGTCCGAAAACATGTAAGCAAGTTTAACTAAACTTTATATGCTTATAGTATGCCACATTGACAAGCACCAAAGCTGCCGCTTGGTAGAAAGTGTTTATACTGGTGGCTAAAGGGCCAATTTACTACTTAAGNATAGAAAAAGGTAAATATTTTATTTTATATCTTGGCAACTGCACAACCGATTGCTGCCAAATTTAGAATGTAAGTAACAATATTCTAGGCCATGTTGTTATATGCAATTTAAATAGATAAGTCATATAACATGAAAAAAATTAACGTTTTGTATTGTATATGGATAAATAATTTACCGATTCCTACCAAATTTGGCACACAGGCAATACTACGGTACACCGCGTAAACTCATATGTTTTAAGCGGGCTAGACGTTTATTTTAAAAATAGCCTTCATATAAATATGTTTGATTACTCTACTGTATCTGCGAAACAAGGTAACCCATTTAAGCCAAACTTTGTATGCTGGCAGGTAACTAATACTTTCTAAGGCGAAGTCACCATTTGCAATTTAAATAGATACAAAACGTATTTTGAATAGGGTGGCAATATAAATATTTTAATTAGGTAAGTGTATAAACCACACTTTTTAACCAAATTAGACCAAACTTGGTATGATGAACGTATCAACAATAAGCATTAGATGCTAGTACATAGCCACTTTTACCTACTCTTTTGCAAGTAAGCGCTACATGAAAATAACATTATTGTATCGTACCTAGGGAAAAATGTGCCCAATTAGGGATATAATAATATTTGGCAAACAAGAAATACAACCGTACACCATGCAAACTTATATGTTTTCACTGGATCAGACACTTATTTTTAAAATGGCGTTTATACGAACATTTTTGCTTACTATGCTATTTGTCCGAAAACATGTAAGCAAGTTTGACTAAACTTTATATGCTTGTAGTATGCCACATTACAGAGATCCAATGTGTGTACACTAGGCCTCTTCTTGCCACCAATTGTTTAAAATACCTCCACTTTCATGCCATATCTCGGGAAATAACAAAACGATTCACATCAAATGTTAGCAAACAATTACTGCTAAAGTATTCCGTTAGGTCAGATAAACCGGCGCACTTTGAGTGGTCTGAGATATATATTCCAAATTATGGTAATGTAAATATCAAATGTGGACACATACATGTTCCTTAGAGTCGCCTACCTTCAACAAATTTACTCGCACAAAAATGCAGAGGAAAGAGGTCTTATATGTAGTAATGGTGACTACTTGTTTAAGAATGACGACAGGCAAAACTGTCTCCAGAGAGACCCGTACGACGACCAGGTAGAATCTTGAACACGAGCAGCGGAGCAACAGCGACCAGCAGAAGCGAGGAAACGATGCGAAGGTAGGGAAGATGTATTATTATTTCTGGTTTCAAGATGGTCGAAATACGTTTATGTTGTGAAGCCGACTACACTCTCCAACTCTCCATCGCTCCCACTACGCCCTAGACCAGGAAACTCTGCACGTATCACACCGAAGGAGACTATAGCTACATAGCCATTGGCGAACCCAGGAATTGAAGCTGGGAGTGGCTTCGATTCAATAATAATTCTCATCACGGTAATATATTTCAGCCTAGATTCAGTTTTCTGCTTAATGCACTCACATTTATTAGATAAAAATTTCATTACTAAAAAAAAACCGCACGCATTTACATAAGTATCTTATGCCAAAAAAAAAATGGCCAGAGATATAGAGAATTATTTTACAATAACATTTTTAAGTGTTTGTTTAGTTAGTGTTCGTTCCGGAAATGGCCATGTTTCTGTGTGACTCATTTAGTTCTCTCACACCCTACAGCACAGTTTGGTTTATTCGAGTTAGTTTCAAAACTTAAAGTAAACTTATTAATATTTACACAATTTCACGATGAATGTACAGATTAGCTAGACGTTTCGCGCTATTGCGTGAAGTGCGCATTATTCACATCGCTCTCACGCAACACACGTCTCTCATAGTTTAAAATTTTCCTTCCCTTATTTAGTGTTATTGACGTGTGATTGATAACATATGTTACTTAGCTGAATTATCTTGAATTTATAGTGGAAGCGCCTGAATTTCTAGCTTGTAACAATCAAGTATATATTAATAGGTGTTTTCAATAATCATTAAAATTCTGAAGGAAAAATATATATAAACTCTGTGATTCAGAACTAAAAAAAAAAAGACATATTCTCATATCCTAACATTAATCATTTCTACCAGCGGACTTGACAATACACTGTTAAACTAATTAACAAATATTTTAATTAATCATACAAATGAATATTCAATTCCTTACTCCACACCGAAGGCAAAATACATGACTGTGTTTAAACGAGAACTTCTTGTGAAATAGGTTTTAATTAACGTTCTTTTACAGTAATTTCACATGTGCTACTAATTATGGTAGAGGGCTGAGTCCCCGAGTACCAACACCCATCCTTGTGATTGCGCCGCCGACTACAGAGATCAGTCGCGAGGAGTTGAGTTAAGTTCGCGGAGCGGTACGTCTGGCCTGGGTTGGACGAGCGCCCGCCCACGTGACTTTGCAAACAGGATTCGCCAGCACGTGACACGTCGCCCGCGGAGAGCGACTGCGAGGCGCTCTGTCGCCCAACTGATGTCATCCCTACGTCCCCCCCCCCCCCNGCATAACAGCCCGATTGTATGAGGGGAGGGGTGAGAATGGGGAGGGTAAACACGATATCGCGGAGAGGGATCTTCACGGGTAGGAATAACCTGGATTTTCCTGGATGCAATTTCGTTTTCCAAGTTATTCTCGTCCTCTCGCGTTATACTTGCTATAGGCCATTCACTGCAAAGTAAGCACTTCTGAAATCCCTCTCATTTGGAATGAGAGTCAATAAATACCTTTTTATTTTAGCCTTATACCTTAACTTCCTAGTGCAGTGGAATATACACACCGTGTTTATTACTTACATGGCGTAATACATTTTAAACTGTGGTTAAATAGTAAAATATATCTGAAATAATATAGGATCCAGGACCTCAAAAGTTCAATTGAGCACTTTTGAAATCAACCTTTGAAAATATCGCTGCTCCTACCTGCATATTTTTTAACGGCCACGCTGACTGGCATGCGCCCAGTAAATTTGGCAACGTTGTAGAAAATGAGTTCCATGCATCAACGTTGAATTAANCCACGCTGACTGGCATGCGCCCAGTAAATTTGGCAACGTTGTAGAAAATGAGTTCCATGCATCAACGTTGAATTAAATATATTGGGTAAACATCGGTGAATACTAAAATAATTTGTTTTAATTTTCTGTTTTTTAAATGCATAAAATGCAAGAATGAGCGAATGTGTAAGATATTTACTTTTCTAACAATTATGCAGTGCCACTTGACCGACGCATAAATAAAGTGATCAGGCTCATAGCAATGTTAATACAACATATGGCGGAGGAATGCACAGTGGGTATTCAAGTAGATCATAAGCAGGGCTTCCAAAAGTACTCAGTTTACCGTGAACAGCCTTTGCAAAGTCTAGCGTGGGTAGACAAACAAGATGGCACTCACTAGCAACGGCAGTTCATTCTATAAAGCTCCTGCCACGCTGTCAAACATTCGCCTTCAAATATATGTGACAACAAAATTTTAAGAGGTAACCCTGGCCAACAAAATTTTCATTCCAACAAATATCATCAAAAAATTTGTATGTGTTTGAAAATGTGTTCCATTGTCCATTTTGTGTTCCTAGAAGGATCGAATACGAATCTTTATTTAAAAAATATTTTGAGATTGAGATACTGGTGTAGTGTTTCCATGCAGTCAGTGCATTAAAAGAAAAAATTTNTTATTTAAAAAATATTTTGAGATTGAGATACTGGTGTAGTGTTTCCATGCAGTCAGTGCATTAAAAGAAAAAATTTTACGAAAGTTGAGATTTACATTTACTTCGTCATTAAAATTCAATTTTATGAATCGGATATTATTTCCAGCACAATGAAATTTAATGCATTTTGAATTCCTAATATTATGAACAATAGTCACCTAAAATAGTATTTATGCTCAGACAGCTTCTATATAGTTTAATCTTCTTAACAACCTTTTTTATTTTCCAGCAATTGTTCGTTAAATTTAATGTTTTTTGACGTCGGAAAGGGAAATTTGTGTCGTGCACGATTNCACGCAACACACGTCTCTCATAGTTTAAAATTTTCCTTCCCTTATTTAGTGTTATTGACGTGTGATTGATAACATAAGTTACTTAGCTGAATTATCTTGAATTTATAGTGGATGCGCCTGAATTTCTAGCTTGTAACAATCAAGTATATATTAATAGGTGTTTTCAATAATCATTAAAATTCTGAAGGAAAAATATATATAAACTCTGTGATTCAGAACTAAAAAAAAAAAGACATATTCTCATATCCTAACATTAATCATTTCTACCAGCGGACTTGACAATACACTGTTAAACTAATTAACAAATATTTTAATTAATCATACAAATGAATATTCAATTCCTTACTCCACACCGAAGGCAAAATAGATGACTGTGTTTAAACGAGAACTTCTTGTGAAATAGGTTTTAATTAACGTTCTTTTACAGTAATTTCACATGTGCTACTAATTATGGTAGAGGGCTGAGTCCCCGAGTACCAACACCCATCCTTGTGATTGCGCCGCCGACTACAGAGATCAGTCGCGAGGAGTTGAGTTAAGTTCGCGGAGCGGTACGTCTGGCCTGGGTTGGACGAGCGCCCGCCCACGTGACTTTGCAAACAGGATTCGCCAGCACGTGACACGTCGCCCGCGGAGAGCGACTGCGAGGCGCTCTGTCGCCCAACTGATGTCATCCCTACGTCCCCCCCCCCCCCNGGTGAGAATGGGGAGGGTAAACACGATATCGCGGAGAGGGATCTTCACGGGTAGGAATAACCTGGATGTTCCTGGATGCAATTTCGTTTTCCAAGTTATTCTCGTCCTCTCGCGTTATACTTGCTATAGGCCATTCACTGCAAAGTAAGCACTTCTGAAATCCCTCTCATTTGGAATGAGAGTTAATAAATACCTTTTTATTTTAGCCATATACGTTAACTTCCTAGTGCAGTGGAATATACACACCGTGTTTATTACTTACATGGCGTAATACATTTTAAACTGTGGTTAAATGGTAAAATATATCTGAAATAATATAGGATCCAGGACCTCAAAAGTTCAATTGAGCACTTTTGAAATCAACCTTTGAAAATATCGCTGCTCCTACCTGCATATTTTTTAACGGGCACGCTGACTGGCATGCGCCCAGTAAATTTGGCAACGTTGTAGAAAATGAGTTCCATGCATCAACGTTGAATTAAATATATTGGGTAAACATCGGTGAATACTAAAATAATTTGTTTTAATTTTCTGTTTTTTAAATGCATAAAATGCAAGAATGAGCGAATGTGTAAGATATTTACTTTTCTAACAATTATGCAGTGCCACTTGACCGACGCATAAATAAAGTGATCAGGCTCATAGCAATGTTAATACAACATATGGCGGAGGAATGCACAGTGGGTATTCAAGTAGATCATAAGCAGGGCTTCCAAAAGTACTCAGTTTACCGTGAACAGCATTTACAAAGTCTAGCGTGGGTAGACAAACAAGATGGCACTCACTAGCAACGGCAGTTCATTCTATAAAGCTCCTGCCACGCTGTCAAACATTCGCCTTCAAATATATGTGACAACAAAATTTTAAGAGGTAACCCTGGCCAACAAAATTTTCATTCCAACAAATATCATCAAAAAATTTGTATGTGTTTGAAAATGTGTTCCATTGTCCATTTTGTGTTCCTAGAAGGATCGAATACGAATCTTTATTTAAAAAATATTTTGAGATTGAGATACTGGTGTAGTGTTTCCATGCAGTCAGTGCATTAAAAGAAAAAATTTTACGAAAGTTGAGATTTACATTTACTTCTTCATTAAAATTCAATTTTATGAATCGGATATTATTTCCAGCACAATGAAATTTAATGCATTTTGAATTCCTAATATTATGAACAATAGTCACCTAAAATAGTATTTATGCTCAGACAGCTTCTATATAGTTTAATCTTCTTAACAACCTTATTTATTTTCCAGCAATTGTTCGTTAAATTTAATGTTTTTTGACGTCGGAAAGGGAAATTTGTGTCGTGCACGATTCTGATTGGCTGAGCCCTTCAAACATCACAAAATTTTAGAACACGTCCAATTTTCAAATGTTTGACGGAAACTGGAGTTATCTGACAAATATGGCGGGGTTAATGATGTCACAGCTGTCCAACAATATTTGAAGAAACTTATTGGAAGTTGTTTGACGGACAAATTTGACAGTGTCATAGGAACTTAATTTCGAACATTAGGACTGCCTCATTATTATTTGATTTTTATGTTGTAACAGAACTTTATATTTGCACACAGTTTTGACTCAAAACTTAATACACGAATTCTTTGGCGGAAAAAAATTGTAGGGTCTACATACGAATTTTCATGTGTTAAAACCTTCAGAAATTACTTGTAAATCATGGATGTTGTGTTTTGACGTGCTTCTATTGACTAACGTTTACATTTTCTGGTTTAAAAAAATCATGCTTAGTCTTAATTGAGAGATATAAGTTGTTTAGTGTTTTATGAAAATGTCACATGTATGTAAGCGTTTGTGGCTACGTGTATATATATATATATATATATATATATATATAACTACCTGTATAAGGTAACATTTCAGTAGTCAGCCATTTTCAATATAGCTCTAAAACTGAAATTATGACTCGAAAACGAAGAACTTTGGAGATGAGGTTAAGCCCGAGCCTTAAGGACTTGATGAATGTCTTCAGGTCATTTAACTTGATCAAATGTTTATTGAATTCATTTGATTACTTTAAATAAATTTATTGAACTAAAAAACCACTTCATTTAACTTTCAATGAATTGCATTCAGTAAATTTTCAAGTCTTCACATGAAAATGTATCACCCTCTTTTCAATGAAACCCGTTTAAAATATAGCACAAGTAAATTTTTGTAATTATCTACGACTAATGCTCGACACGAAAATAACCGGTTAAACCAAAACGATTTTTCTTCATATTAATCTAAATTTTATTTAAAAAAAAGATACGACCTAATTTTGTAACAGTTTTAAATGTGTGCACAAAACCAATTAATTATGAGATTTTTTCGATTATTAATGTAAGAAAAGTTGTGATCAGCGATCGAAATGTTTGATTCAAGAGAATTTTTAGAACACGTTCTATACAAAAATCTTGAAGGAAAACGAGACATTAAAAAAAGTTAAAGAGAAAATGGCCATGATTATTATGTATGTAAGACGTCATAAAGAATTTAATTAATTGGTTTCAATAAAAATCGAGGGTAATTTGAACAAAAATTTTATTGTGTGAAAGAGCCTTAACTTTGTGTAGCTCGACCAAGAGCAGGGAAGACGGCTGGGTGAACTCTCCCTTGCTGCCAGGTATAACAGATTTTGAATGTCAGATGCGTTTTTCCTTTGAGGCAGTCTGACATGTTTACGAACGTGGAGATAGTGGATCACTACCGGACCATCTCTGTCTTCTGATCAGGTCCAAATGTGGGAATTATATGTCACTGTCTTCAAATTGCTTTCACTTTCGCGTGGTCGGATTTTGAGCCCATTTGGAAAGTACGTTTGTGAGTTTTTTTTTCGTACAAGCATCAAGTATACGTTTAGTAGATACGTAAAAAATATACTGATTCTGAACTCGCTTAGCACCTTTATGTAGATATCAAGTTAAAAGGAAAAAAAAACGTTATTAGTTGTTTTTCCATCGCTTCATTTCCCAGTATTTGACACCCTTATATTGCACCACAGGCCCATTTATTAGTTTGTACAGAAAATTCCTAAAGTACGTAATTTTTAATCCAAAATTTCTACGACAGAAATTTAAAAAAAATCGAGAGACCAACAATATGTCACCAGAAGCGATTTAATGAAATGCGCAACTAGAATACCAAAATGCAGGGCGTGGTTTCCGCAGCACACGAAAGCGGTTAGCAAGCCGGCCTTAAATACTGCAATCTCGGTCTCATCATAAAGTGCACGTGGAGTAGAGTGCGCGTACCAGCTCCACAGTCCAGTCGAGTAGAGAGATTTTGGCGGCTCTTGACATCGATGTCTTGGGAGCCGATGAGAGTGAAGTAGGATTGCAAGAGGGGAAGCAGCGGGAAATAGCGGAGAAAACCTGCTGACCAGTGGCATCGTCTGGCACGATACCCACGTGCGAATTTCCGGGAGCGACCCCGCCTGGAGTCGAACCCAGTTCGCCTAGATGGGAGAAGAGTGGTCTGACCACTACACCACCGCGACCACAAAACTCTGCAGTAACTGTCTCTGTATTCCACGTTGAATTACTTTTATTCCAACACAGCTGCCGAAAAGCTATACGCCTTAGACTACTGTTAGCACGCTGGTTATATATATATATATATAAAATTCTCTCGTCACAGTGTTAGTCACTGAACTCCTCCGAAACGGCTAGACCGATTTTTATGAAATTTTTTATGTATACTCGGTAGGTCTGAGAATAGATTTATATCTATTTTTTACACCCCTAAGTAATAAGGGTGGCCACCCCCAAACAATTTTTTTTATTGTTTGAACAAAAATTTTTTTTATTTTTTTATGATGTGGCATCAAAAAATACACACCCTCCTAAATTTTTACCCTTCTACGACCAACCCTTCTTTTTTTATAGCGAAATTCTCCCGTCACAGTGTTAGTCACTGAACTCCTCCTCCGTCATCGTCCACAGAGCTCCATNTATATATATATATATATATATATATATATATATATATATATGTGTGTGTTTCGTTAGGCTATTAAACTACTTTGGATATTATTGTAATGAAAATAAAAAGTAATTTTCTCGCTATGGAGATTCGGGTTCAATTCGCGGAGGGTTCGTTCCCGGATTTTTGCACTTGGGAATCATGCTGAAAGATGTAGTCGGTCAGCGGGTTTTCTCGGGGATCTCCAGTTTGCACCGTCCTTACATTCCAGCTCTGCTCCGTTGTCACCTTGATTTATTCTCATCGGCTCTTAAGATCCCGATGTTGAGAACCGCCACAATCTCTCCACTCTACCTTCAGGTGTACCTCTGCACTCTACGTATAGGTGTACCGAAAACAAGTAAATAACCTGTGGGAGGCGATAGTCAAATCATTTACATAAAACTACGTATTGATGCGTATACAAAATGTATTACCTTCTGTTAGCATCGTCTTGTGCGAAATAAAAAAAGGAGTACTAAACGTACAAACCCTGAATTTCGCTAATAAGTTAAACATAATAAATTTACTTGTAATTGCCTTAATACGTTGGTTAAAACACAATAATTTCCTTATATAAGAACGTACATATATAAATACAATAAAGTACATATACAAACCTGTATAATAAACTCATGCATACATTTATACGTATGAGCATACATACGTACTTAAATCTGTACGGGAATACACTACGTTCGTGGCATAGAATTCAATACGAACATATTGATAAATATTTCAGATTAGTGAAAACAAGGGCTGTAAATCTTTTACGTTACAATTTCTTTAGTGTTTCCATTCGAGTTTTTTTAGTAGCTTACTATGAACTTTCCAAGTAATTTATACTGAAAGAAGTGGTTATACGCTACACGATTACATGACATCAGTTCTGGTCTGCGCAAGAAAAGGCAAGATATATTATCGAATTAACGTCGAGTGCAGACAGAGCTTCGCAGCTTCTGCGAGAAAAAAAAAATCTCTATTGGAATATTTTTAGCGGCTATCGGGATATCGAAAAACTGTGTCATTGGATACATAGTTTGTTCGCACTTCTCAATTTATAACTATCGATTTTGCGCTGCCTCAATAATGTATGGAATCATAATGTAAAAATGTGACTTTCGCAAGTTACTACCTTGCTGCCAAACAGTGGCGGACAAGTTCTAATAGTTATCGGTGAGCCTGACGAATATACCAAAGATCTCGCCTTTGGCCAGAGCAATTTTTAATTTAACAGTTATGAAAAAATAATTTTTTACTAGGGATCACATCTGGGTAATATGTAGTTTTTTTTCAGAAGAAAGGTAGTGGCTAGCAGTTCGTGAATTTCGGAAACTGTTTTTGCTCCACACAAGACTTCAATCACATGCAATCAAGTGTTTATTTTGTGAATATACATCAGTTTTTCTGGCATGTGCTAAGCGACTCTTGAGTCTGTAAAACAAGATAAACTTAACGTGACTGTACCACGTAGAAATATAAACTGAATATCATCAAATTTTCTGGCCACGACAGCAGCAAACTAGACTCCACAATCCTCTGTGTACGCGAGCCTCAGTTAGCTGTTAATTGGCTGATGCGCCTGTTTCCCCCCCAGACCATGTGACACGGGATTGGGTCCTTGGTTCCTTGCAGGTTAGTTATTGGCTCAAATTAGACGATGGTGTGATTTACGAACTCCGATCCAATCGAAAAAGAAAGTCAAATGCACATGCGTGTGGAGTCTAGTTTGTCCTCAAATCAATTCGCAAAATTTCCGTGTCTCTACTAATGAAAAAAAAATAAAACAGTTGTGGCCAGAATATGCATAGGACTAAGACTTATTGACAACTGGCAAATGAATTAGCAAAATTCACGCACTTATAGTTATGACAAATCACAACAGAATCTTCCTTCTTTCAACTTCACGCATTCGGTATAAAATTCATTTTCTTCTCTATTCCACAGCAGTAATAAAATGGGGATTGCATCCCGGGTTATTTTTAATGAAACTATAGGGTAAGGTGGAGCTGTGGATGATGTCAGCCAGTTGCTTATGCAATCTCATTCCAGTTGGTTGTCGGCCATGCTGAGTATGGTAACAGCCATGTTTGATGATTTAGAACCGGTTGGTGACACGCAAACTGTTAATGCATGCAGGCGGCCATATTTATTTTACATTCATATGGGTAGGCCAAATTGTAGCTTTTTTACATGTTAAAACACTCACGATAAAGACTATTTGCTATGTGCATATTTTTAAATTGATATATTTCATTAAAAAATGGAAATGAAAAGTTAGAACGTTTTATTTAATAAGCTTTTGTAATTGTATTTAGAGTAAGTAGAGACCACAAGAAATAAAATCCTGCAGTTCTTTCCCCCACAGATGTAACAGGGTTAAACAGAGTCGCGGCAAAATGTTTACGTCTATCATGTGTAATGTGCTAAATCACGTATAGCAAATATGTTAAAAAATGTAAAATTATAACCGTATGTGTTTTCATCAATACAGACCTTTTTTTNAAATCACGTATAGCAAATATGTTAAAAAATGTAAAATTATAACCGTATGTGTTTTCATCAATACAGACCTTTTTTTTAAATTCATACAGCTGACATAAGTATGGCTATAGGCCTAAATTGTAAACATTCGTAGGTAATGGTTTTTGNTTTTTTTAAATTCATACAGCTGACATAAGTATGGCTATAGGCCTAAATTGTAAACATTCGTAGGTAATGGTTTTTGAAATACGATAGAATTCTTTGAACAGCAGAAAACAGTTAACAAAGGATTTGACAGTTAAAACGTAGAATTCACATTGCAGTGTTTATGTTTACATGCAGCGGAAGGATACGTAATCGGTAACCAAAAGTACAAATTTAGCAGGGCTTCAGAAAAATGTGAAGAAACCGTGAATGGCATACAGCCGACATTTCTTCATATGTAAGAATATTTGCTAACCTGCCCTAAAAAAAACTTCTTTATCTTGTTGGCGAAAGGTGGAATATTAAAATCTACAAGGCTGGGAATGGCCGTAGAAAATAAATNAAAAACTTCTTTATCTTGTTGGCGAAAGGTGGAATATTAAAATCTACAAGGCTGGGAATGGCCGTAGAAAATAAATGAAATTTCTCATAAAACGCCACAGTGTAATGAGAGGTAATACATTTATTGTGTTAGTTTACAATTGATTGGTAGTATCCGAATTAGTTACAATATGTTACACACAAGCGTGTAGTNAACATTTATTGTGTTAGTTTACAATTGATTGGTAGTATCCGAATTAGTTACAATATGTTACACACAAGCGTGTAGTAAATGTAGCTGCAAGAAAGGATCAGAACAATAGGGAGTATTCAATGAGTGTGTTGAGTATAACGTTACAAATCATAGAGTAAAATACTTGGTATTTGTTACCGGAACGTATAGTGCCACCGGTTACCCCGTCAGACAATTTACACATTTTACTCTCAGTAAATATTGACTTATTTTACCTCATTCACTGCTTATCNCGGTTACCCCGTCAGACAATTTACACATTTTACTCTCAGTAAATATTGACTTATTTTACCTCATTCACTGCTTATCTTACCTAAGTATTTTATACAAAGCTACCGGCGTTAAAATGCACGTAGGAGCCGAGTTTTGTGTTAGTGGTTCATTTCTAAATGTGCTCAATTTATCGTAAATCCATCACAATTCTAACCGTAAACAATTAACCTTTCCAAAGCCCAGTAATAACAAGTGGGTAAAATTTTACGAACTATCGCGGTTATTTTATGATTATGTTGTCTTGCAGACATTCTTTGATAGATTGGGGGTTTTTTGTATACCTGTCCCATCCGTGAAGATATGTCTTTCAGTGTAAGATTATATTAAGAATATTGTCTCACCTGTAGCTCGTAAAAACAGGTTTACTTTACTTGCTCCTTCAAAAAACTGGCATTCAGCGAAGTGTTGGATACGATCCCACTTTTTCTTTTAGTTAGTAGAAGCNCACTTGCTCCTTCAAAAAACTGGCATTCAGCGAAGTGTTGGATACGATCCCACTTTTTCTTTTAGTTAGTAGAAGCAGAGGCGTGTTGAGATAGTGAAAGGGAATATAGGGTGGAGTGTACATACCAGTTGCGTAATAACACTGAACCACAGAGCACTTGAGAATACAGAGGTGAAACAGCCGCTTATTCTGCGAACTACAGCAGCACACGCCGGAAAAATGACGTCACTCCCCAGTAACATGTCGGGATGCCGTTTGCCGATCAATTAACGGTAGCTGATTTGCCAGCCGGCAGCGCAAACAACAGGGAAAGTTTCATGTCCAGAAGTAGCCAATCAGACATAATCCCAGTTCCCAGAAATTCGTTCAGGTAATCAGAGGATTGTGTACCCCCACATCAAAGGAACCGCCAAACATCTTCGTCTCTGCGTACTGATGTACTCTGTGATTGAACTGCTTTTCTTCCTAAACAGCTCTCAAATCCACGTGGCTTCCATTAATGTTAGCACAGTTTTAAGGGTCAATAATTGCTTTAATTTAATACTGTTATGCGCGGCCTCTTTCGCCTTCGGGCCCTTTATTACCTTTCCTAAGGCGGGCCTTGTGGTTACCTCTCCTCCTGATGATGACACCAGTTCCTGGTGTGAGGGAGTAGGCCTCCACACACGTATCCTTATCGCTAACGAGATGAGCGTCACTCTGCCTGCTGGAAGTATCAGCGAGTTGTTACCCACTGCGCGAATTTTCTGGTCGTTATCGGCCTCGGCGCGACTCGAGGTGTGCAGAACCTTCTAGGCCAGGTCACCTCGGCTATATAAGCCGCGGTGTGTCTCTGTCCTGCGAGGGCGCAATGACAAGCGAGTGTAGTGTGAGTGTGCAGAGTGGCTATCATGAGAGCAGAGAGTGGGACTGACCTGGTGGGACTCTTTTTGTGAGAGACGGACATTTGGAAGATGTAATTGTATGGCAGTAAACATTTTGACAGTACATTTGTGATTAAAGGATGATGTTCAAAGAGCTTTATTGTACTATGAAGACAAATATTACGATTCTAAATNACAGTACATTTGTGATTAAAGGATGATGTTCAAAGAGCTTTATTGTACTATGAAGACAAATATTACGATTCTAAATATAAATGAGAATAGCATAAATGTTGCGCTCACTTTTAATACTAGGATCTGTTGATAGCAAAGATAGACAGTTATAATTTGTAAATTATGACCTCCACCCTCATGGACCTGGGCACAACCCAAGGAAATTGTAATAATATGATACTTATCAACTTCCAGCTAAGCTGTGATGTAGGTANATGGACCTGGGCACAACCCAAGGAAATTGTAATAATATGATACTTATCAACTTCCAGCTAAGCTGTGATGTAGGTACAACATAAACATTTTATGCAAAATTGCGTTTTATTTCCTTAAAACCGCCTTCCAAAACCAAATATAAACAATCTTTACATTATAATTGAAACAGGTGAATTTGACAGATGTTTGGAAATTCCTGACCCCGTTTTGGGGCAGTGGGGAAGGAGGGATAAAGTTGGCGAAGGGAGGATGGGAGGTATTAAACCAATTCGCACCCAGTGTACACAGCTGTGTACATAACACACATGAAAATGTTTCTTGGTCAGAACTGTACACTTCAAGGCACTTTGCACAATGATCTCCGTCAGGTAACTAATTTGTAAACCGTACTACAGTGCACGGTTAGTAATGGTTCGTATTAGTACAGCCAAACATGAAGCCTACATCATATTGGTTTTAATAACGAAGCAAATGCTGTGTACAGCACGCCACCAAAATGATCTTATTTACAGCATCTGATACCATACATAAATGAGGGTTTCAAAGGGTTAATCAGTTGTAGGAGCACGATATGTGCTCGAGCAAAAAAAAANTGATACCATACATAAATGAGGGTTTCAAAGGGTTAATCAGTTGTAGGAGCACGATATGTGCTCGAGCAAAAAAAAAACCTTTCTGGTATCTTCTTTAGCAACCTGGCCATACTAGGTTTTTAAAAATGCTATTATTTTCTCACAAAATCAGTTGATATTTTAACACTAAATTATTTATTATCGCTCTTTCTCTTCATGTGTTCATCAGCTATCGATAGGCATAGATCTGAATCTAGAGTGAGACAGGATGAGTTACCCTGGGTCGAGACAGACGTGCTCGGGCAGGCAAGGTTGCAGTCCACCAATCCGGAGTGGCTAGAGAGCATCCACCAGCCAACCATGGCGAGGCGTGCTGAATACACAAGCACCGCAGTGTCTGCCAGGGGGAGAGTGCCTTAGGTCATGGCCGAGAAGAATACATCTGTGTGTATGTGTGTCTCTCGGCCGTTACCATCACCCCTTTCTCGCGGGGCTGTGCCGGGCGAACCACTCGTGCACTCTCCTTCATGTCCATAGGGACGACAGTCGCACCCTCCCCGCGACATGTGCCAGCCCATTCCGGCTTACACTCTCTTCATCGCCGCATCTATTATTCATCAGTCCCTCTTGTCTATCCCTCCCTGTTCCCTATCCCACTCACCCTGGCGTGGCTAACTTTTCTTCAAGAATTGATCGCACCCTCTGAAAACTGCGAGATGAGTTCCTCGCCCAGTATCCGACTGTCCCGGCGGGAGGTTCTGAGCAGTGTAGCCAACCTCAGCCACATTCCGCTTGGGAGACGGCACTGCTCCATCATACATTTAGGAAACAATATTGGATTAATCAAATAAAATCAGTATTTTAAAACTTATGATATTACTTCATTTCAATTTTAAGACATTCCCAGGACAGTTTCATGTCAATCTGATGTTTATTTTAGAATGGGTAAAGGGGAGGTCGATATGTCTCATGTGACCCTCCTTACCTCTCTCTGTATCATCAAATGGCGTAGGCGAATGTAAAATTGTATTTAAATTGAGGTTCAACCCATGGGCAATTTTTACGTGACTAATGAACACGTATATTACATAAATTTTCTCTTTTTCCCAATAAAATATGTTACTGACACTTGAGCTTTTCTATTTGAAAAGTTACCACTATCTTTATTTCGCAGTAAGAATGTACTCACATAATGGTATCGCATAATTTTCGCAGCGTTTTAAACAAAAGCTGAATTTTTTCTTCGAATTTTCTAATTATTAACGCAACATTATGACATTAAAAAATGAACGGCAAATATCTACGTAAATAACAGGAATTGCTTGTATCGCATCATGATCTTAATGATTGAGGCACACCATACTGTAGCTAAATGTCCGAACTCCTGCAGCCGACTGGCTGGTCTATAGGTTGGCAGCACTTGATCTGAGGAACAAGACAGACTGAAAGTCGCGGTACACCAGTTTGAAAAATCTCCCCATGCATTACGTATTTAATTGTTTCCAAAATATTTCGTGTATTACAAGCATTTTATTATACTTCTATTAACATTAAAGCATATTATTTTTCGTTCAATTTTACTATTACTTAAATTTTATGCGTAAGTTAGAATATTTAATTTACAGAGAGAAATTAAGCGTGTTGGTCATGCCTGGTAAGAAATAGTTCTAATGCCTAATATTATTAAGCTAAGAGTTCACAAACGCGGTGGTTCGTCGCTTCGGTTTAATTTTCTATTATCATTAGTCGGAGGAATAATTTTAATAGGTAAGTTTAGCAGGGTTTCATAAAAGACTAGCGCGGATATCACGGATATAGCTTTGTTGTCTTGCCGGTGGCTTTTGCTGTCGTACACAAGAACGTTGCAGCAAGTTATTAAATGTGTCGTGGCGTGGCTGAGTTCGTCAGAGACGGAAGTCTTAAAGGATAAGAAGATCTAATTTTGATTTCCTTATTTTATATACAAAATTATGAGGAGCTATACAGTCATTTCTTCCACAGTGTACTATAATTCACTCTGTTACAATACTGAGTGCAAAACAAAAACATACTACTAGGGAGAGGAAAATTCCGTGATTTCATTTTCGGACAAGCTAGACCTTCACAATTATTTGTATTTCTGTTATATCTGCAACTGGACTTTACTTTATTAAACACACTCAGGCGAAATATTAGCCAATAACAGACATGCATTTAAACAAGCACCGAATCCCGTGCCACCTGGTCTGGGGTTAAACAGGCTTCACTCTGGGGGCAGCAGCCAATGAACAGAAAGCTGAAGGTCGAAAATACAATTAAATAATTAATTAATGAATACCTGTATCAAGGATGTCTTCCAAAAATAAGGAAACATGGATTTCTGAAGATTTTGTATAAAGTTGGATACAAAGTTCCACAAAAGCAAAATCCTACAGACTTCNAAGGAAACATGGATTTCTGAAGATTTTGTATAAAGTTGGATACAAAGTTCCACAAAAGCAAAATCCTACAGACTTCAAACACTTCTCCCAGTATTAGGAAAAGTGTTGGAAAAACTAATGATTGTAGGCTGCTATCGTTCTTAGAGACTACACGAGGAATACATAACAAATAATATGGCTTTTGGAAAGGAAGGCAAAATAAAATAGCAGTTCTGTACCTTGTCAGGAAAATCACACCAACAAAAGGAACATATGAACTTGGAATATTATTGAATGTAAGCAGAGCATTCGGCATTGCTTTGTGGCCTGAGATGCTCTGGCAACTGAAGCAAAAGGAATGCCCAAGACATATCTATGGCGTGATAAGATATTTCTTTGAAGAGAAAGTAACCATTTGTGAAGTTAATGGAGTCTCCGTAGAGAAACGAATGCCAAGGGCGTGTCCACAGGGATCAGTCCTCGGACCACTCTTGTGGAATACACTCTTAGACTCGCTGCTATGAGTGAATCTTCCAGAAGGATGCAAAATATCTGCATATGCAGATCATGCACTGATTGTGATTCCAGCGTGGAAAAGAAGAGAAATAGAGTCAAAAACAAGAAGGAATCCTAAGGGATGAAAGAGAATGGGGAAATAAGGTGAAACTTGAGTTTTGAGTCGAGATAACTAGTGCAGCGATTATGAAAATGACTGTGCAGAAATCATTAATCATAATTTTTAATGGATGACCTGTTAAATTGAAAAAAAATATAAAGTATTTTGGAGTATACTTGATAGGAAGCCACGATTTCAAGACCACATTGAATACGTAATGGTAGATTGATAGGTTTNGTATTTTGGAGTATACTTGATAGGAAGCCACGATTTCAAGACCACATTGAATACGTAATGGTAGATTGATAGGTTTTTTTGGAAAGGAAAATTTAAATCAAGGAAAAATAAATTATTGTTAGCAACTATATAAATTAGTTTAATACAACTACCGGCGAAGGTCCAAATTTCTAATAAAGGTTAAAGTGCGATTGAGATTGGTTAAATATAATTTAAAACAATCCGTATGATATTTCGTTGTATTGTCAAAGTTAAAGAAAGACTTTGATAATAGCGTTCATGAGAACAAATTTTTGACGAATGAGACATTAGATTTTGAAATATCCTGTTTTGTTTTAGCTAACTGCCACTGTGGACTGCAGAAAATCATAAGGCAGTTTCAAAAGACGAGAGAGTTGACTTTTGAAAATCGAAACTGACTCTATAGTTAATTTTCTGTGAGTGCTGATGGGGATCTGTGGAATTTGAATTGGTGCCCTAGTGACATGGATATTTTCACAATACTCTTTCGAATTAATGTATCACGTGATTGTTTGCGGTGGATATCCGATAATTTTATTAGGTATTTTATNTCACAATACTCTTTCGAATTAATGTATCACGTGATTGTTTGCGGTGGATATCCGATAATTTTATTAGGTATTTTATTATATTTCAACAAGTAATCGCAGTGTAAATACATTTATATAATATATACAAATAAAAGTTTCCGAAAACATTTCCTTACATTTCAGGGAAGTCAATCCTACCTATACGGGACGGAATATATAAAAACATAAAGGAGGANAAGGAAACATGGATTTCTGAAGATTTTGTATAAAGTTGGATACAAAGTTCCACAAAAGCAAAATCCTACAGACTTCTAACACTTCTCCCAGTATTAGGAAAAGTGTTGGAAAAACTAAAGATTGTAGGCTGCTATCGTTCTTAGAGACTACACGAGGAATACATAACAAATAATATGGCTTTTGGAAAGGAAGGCAAAATAAAATAGCAGTTCTGTACCTTGTCAGGAAAATCACACCAACAAAAGGAACATATGAACTTGGAATATTATTGAATGTAAGCAGAGCATTCGGCATTGCTTTGTGGCCTGAGATGCTCTGGCAACTGAAGCAAAATGAATGCCCAAGACATATATATGGCGTGATAAGATATTTCTTTGAAGAGAAAGTAACCATTTTTGAAGTTAATGGAGTCTGCGTAGAGAAACGAATGCCAAGGGCGTGTCCACAGGGATCAGTCCTCGGACCACACTTGTGGAACACACTCTTAGACTCGCTGCTATGAGTGAATCTTCCAGAAGGATGCAAAATATCTGCATATGCAGATCATGCACTGATTGTGATTCCAGCGTGGAAAAGAAGAGAAATTGAGTCAAAAACAAGAAGGAATCCTAAGGGATGTAGGAGAATGGGGAAATAAGGTGAAACTTGAGTTTTGAGTCGAGATAACTAGTGCAGCGATTATGAAAATGACTGTGCAGAAATCATTAATCATAATTTTTAATGGATGACCTGTTAAATTGAAAAAAAATATAAATTATTTTGGAGTATACTTGATAGGAAGCCACGATTTCAAGACCACATTGAATACGTAATGGTAGATTGATAGGTTTTTTTGGAAAGGAAAATTTAAATCAAGGAAAAATAAATTATTGTTAGCAACTATATAAATTAGTTTAATACAACTACCTGTGAAGGTCCAAATTTCTAATAAAGGTTAAAGTGCGATTGAGATTGGTTAAATATAATTTAAAACAATCCGTATGATATTTCGTTGTATTGTCAAAGTTAAAGAAAGACTTTGATAATAGCGTTCATGAGAACAAATTTTTGACGAATGAGACATTAGATTTTGAAATATCCTGTTTTGTTTTAGCTAACTGCCACTGTGGACTGCAGAAAATCATAAGGCAGTTTCAAAAGACGAGAGAGTTGACTTTTGAAAATCGAAACTGACTCTATAGTTAATTTTCTGTGAGTGCTGATGGGGATCTGTGGAATTTGAATTGGTGCCCTAGTGACATGGATATTTTCACAATACTCTTTCGAATTAATGTATCACGTGATTGTTTGCGGTGGATATCCGATAATTTTATTAGGTATTTTATGATATTTCAACAAGTAATCGCAGTGTAAATACATTTATATAATATATACAAATAAAAGTTTCAGAAAACATTTCCTTACATTTCAGGGAAGTCAATCCTACCTATACGGGACGGAATATATAAAAACATAAAGGAGGANAGAAAACATTTCCTTACATTTCAGGGAAGTCAATCCTACCTATACGGGACGGAATATATAAAAACATAAAGGAGGATATAAAAGTAAAAAATGTGCTAATCATATAAAACCGTAACATTTTATGAAAATCATAAAGAGTAATGATTTGGAAATTATTTTTAGTAATTTTTTATTCAACTATACAATTTATTTAATAGTTTGTTAAAAAAACACTTGCATTTCTTCTTTACGTCAGAGAGGAAATCCTGTTCGCTTTCCTTTGAAATGCCAATGTTATAAATTAAATACTTCACGGTTCTGCTCAGCCTTCTTCGTTACAACTACTACTGGCGACAAGGGGTCGAGGTAGCTGAGCGGTTAGACCGCTCGCCTCCCACCAAGGCGAAATGGGTTCAATACCCGGCCGGTTCACTCCGGATTTTCGCAATTGGGAAACGTGTAAGACGATGTCGCTGGTCGGCCGGTTTTCTTGGGGATCTCCCGTTTCCCATGCTCTTTAATTCCCGCGCGGCTCCATACTCACCTCACTTCCCCCTCATCGGCTCTCAAGACCTCGATGTAAAGAGCCGCCCAGATCTCTTTACTNGGCTCCATACTCACCTCACTTCCCCCTCATCGGCTCTCAAGACCTCGATGTAAAGAGCCGCCCAGATCTCTTTACTGACTCACTTGCCACTGGTGACGGGATTCCGGATCATTCACTTTTAAAACATAAATGTTATGCTATTAAAGGTGGTGCTAATTATTTTGATCTTCTCATCCTTTATTATGAACACAGTGCGTATTATAAAAAATGTAAAATCAAAAAATATATATAAACATTTTAATAATTTAAAATTAAAATTTTAATGAGTCAGTTGTGTAAAAAGCGTGTTTGGAAAGGGCTAATTTTTACAATTTATTATAAATGTGAGCCTTAAAAATCTGAATTTTTTTCCCCCTTCAGAAACAGAACTACTCAAGTTATAATTTGGAGCTGGAAAAAAGTTCTACCTCCCATTTTTTGCACCCTGATCAGCGAATCGTGCCAACTGTGCGGCCTTTCAAATATTCGTTGCCATAATGCGTCGGCTTTAAGGATTGTAAACGAGAATCCCGAGTTTCATAACATTTTTCATGATTTGATTCCCAACTGGTTTCACGGGCGAAACTTTTTTTCCCTCTCGTAACAAGAGGAAAAGATCGAGTTTGGAAATAAATTACTCGCGGTTGGGAAAGTCTACACGAACGCGCGTTACCTGGCACGGCAGTGCGCTGGTTTTATTCCGGGCCGAATGTCATTTCCGAACGAGGTGGATGACGTGTGGGGTAAAAAAAAGTGCCGGCGTGCATCGGGAATGACGAGCAGTTGACGTACCGTTCCGCGAACTTATCTGAAGACTTCGCAATGTAGCGCCACACACAAGATGAATACAAAGGGGTGAGATGGGCTTACTCATTCTCTGATTGGCTGTGCAAGGGCATGTACAGAGGCCTCGTATCGCATTGGCTAATGCGTCCTACGAAATGTTCCCTATATACTAGGCTGCCGGCTAACAAGTAAGTTACCAGGCGCTGACAAATGCCTTTCCAACATGTTACTGGCTGGCGACGCCATTTACCTGGCGTGTGCTGCTGAATTTCGTGAAATAAGTGGCAATTTCTCTTCTGTAATCTTACGTACTCTGTGACCGCGCTGTAAACACGGACACAATCACGGAAAGGGGAGAAGGTACGATATTTGTAGGCTCAATCCTCTCCTTGAAATCGCATTAAACTTGAAATTAAATTCAAGAGCACCCAGGAACCGAGTACTTAATAATACGTAGGTGAAAGAGACGCTTATTCCGCGACCTCCAGCCCCACACAAAATGGCGTCACTAATTAACAACATGTCGAAATGCTATTGGGGTCACGGTTGGCGCAGTGGACAAACTGCTCGCCTCTCAACTAGTCGAACTTGGTTCGATTCCGGACCGGGTAGCTCCCGGATTTTTAGCAAGTGGGAATCGTGCCGGACGATGCCACTGGTTGGCGGGTTTTCTCCTAGTAACCTACTCGCCGTCCGGCAGCCAGCCAATATCGCAGCATGCAGTAGTCAATCAGTAAATATGGATAGTTTTTTCTAATCATTAAATTTTTTTCTCGTACGTTTGACTGCATTATACAGAAATTTGAATATGAGTTGCAGCATATAATCAAGTTGTAAACTGTTATCAAGCCGAAGCCCGTTTCAGCTTAAAATGCTGGCTGTAGTCGCTTTCAGTGGTAGGCGTGTTGAGTTATCTGGCTCAGGATTGGTGGGAATCATGGGCAGTTGGACACAGTAGTATGTTTCATGACACATATGTATCCGTACCACTGACAAACCAAGAAGAATTGTAACATATCTTCCCGAACTTTACGCCATTTACTCGATCCTGCTGGCATGTCTGTTATCATGCCTGAGTTCGCTCTTCATGTTAACTACTTATTATTCATAACAGATTATAGGAAAGTCTTCAATCTACGTTTTATGTCCTTGTAAATGATCCAGTAGTACTGTGTGCATGACATTAAAACTGCTGTTTAGATTAGAAACAGTGATTGGTGGGGGAGGGGCGAAGAGCGTGTGTTTTACGTATTTACCGAGGCTTAACTTGAGTTGGTGGAGCAGTACATTTTCCTGCCCCAATAATTGCACCGGATGGAAAACTAGGAAGTGGCCGGCCCTTGCGATATCCGGCGAGGTCCAGCAGAAGGAGAGGGCACTGAGCCAATAAGCTTCGTGATTACACACTCCCCTTCTCCCCCAGCCGCCTCTAGAGACGAGGCGGGAGGTATGATTTAACTTCTCCTCCCTCGCAACCCCTATCTGTGCGCCAACAACCCCTTCCCCCTTTCTATAAACACCACTCGTCTCTCTTCCCTTCTTCTAACTCGTTTAGCAGTAACTACCGTGAGCTCGCTTCGCTGCCATGTGGAAAAACGTGAGCTTAGAAAAGGGGAAAATTCACCACGAGACTTGCCGTAATAATCCTCTACGATCTGGTTTGAATTTCTAATTGACGTAATATTTTGAACACAGAATTCTGGCGTTGTATTATTAAGTTACCTGAATTGAACTCAGTTCTACGAAGTTTACAGTAACATTACAACATACGCATTCTTTGAAGACGTGGACGAGGAAACATGAATTCGCAAGCAGTTTTCATAAGGTCCTCTGCAGCATAATATAGCGTCAAACTACTCAAATGAACATGATCAATTTTATTTTATCCTAAGTATGAAAGAATAATTTGTTTTGATCATTTTAACTCGGCATTGTATTGGCCGAGAGTTGGCCAGTATAAAACTGGCATTGTAAGCGTGCCCGGTGTTCTGTGGACCAATGGGACAGTTGTTAGAAGGAATACCAACATAACTGGTGGTAATACAGTCACTTAAAGGCTGTCTAAAATGTTGGTAAATATGTACCACACTCAAAGTGTTCAAACTGATTCAAATCAAAGAGGTTTCGCGTGCAGCTCACCTTTCAAGGTAGCAAAAAAGATGGTTTCTTCCACGTTATGATTTACAATTACAAGATAATGGCGGTGCACTTGTTTTCCTGTGAACTTCTTACGGAGTACACCTCACCTTAAATACCTGTTAGTCACAGTGCTACAGTTAATGCTTCCGCCAAGATGGTGCTTAAACTGCGTTGCAGTGTGTTTGAAATACGCGTTTGTCAACGAAACTATTCAACGTGCGTCCATTGTGCTGAGCTACGAAGAGAACACACACTTCCTAAGAGGGTTGTTCAGTTCATTCAAGACGTCACGCATAGTAGGAACGCTCCCTTCATACGAGGATTGTTGAGTGCATTCATGACGTCACGCACAATAGGAAAACCATTTCATAGGACTCCGAAAAAGGCTGAAAACGGCTTTTTCAAAGCGCTATATCTGAAAATATGCGCATGAGATGCATACGGAACTACTACTGCATTGAACCTTACTACTAACTTTCCATCAATAAAATAATAGGCTCACCGCTGAAATTCCCATAGGTGTATGCAGTGCGGAAAGAACTCTGCACACCAGATGAAAGTGTTGTGCTTAGTGGCGACGGAGCAGTTAATGAACGTTACAATGCCACCCTTATCACTCCCGCACTTCTCGACCTGAAACGCGGTAAACAGCTGTAGATAGGTGGGAGTCTTAACATGTTCCTTGCTACAAATATCCACAAATAAAAAAAAATTTATGTCGCTATCAGTAAAAATTGAGATCTCAAGTTCTGGGAATTCAGCATTATCATGACAGAAAACAGCTCAAACCCATGAAATTTGGCCTGTACATTACCGGTAAACATTTTCAACCTAAATACTATAACCTTTAAGATACGGAATTACTTATACTTAGCAAAATTGTACCGTACAAAAGTATATTACAAACATAACCACTAGAAATATGTTTCTAATCAGAATTGATTTTATGAATAAAGCTCGTATAATATCTTCCATTTACAAAATGGCGATAACCTATAGAATCATTCCCAAAATTAAACTTTTTCTCGAGTGACAATATTTGGCTGTAAAAAAACCAATAATCACGTACAAAGGCCTTACAATTGAAGCAGCAAGTCTCTTAACACCTCAGCCATCAAACTGTTTTTACAATTAATATTAAAGCCCGCCAAAATATATGTGCCTGACCAGAAAATAACTAACACATAATATTAAAGCTGTTACACAAAGGACAGCTGCGTACATGATGCGTACTCAGAATTGAGTCGAACAAAGGCGTCGGCACGGGCAATTAAAATAAAGACATTTTCATTATTGACGTATAATTTCATAAAGGAGGTGGTCATAGGGAGTCGAGGCTGAAACCACTTTCTATGGCAGCGTACCAGAATCACCTTCAAATAAAAGCAATTATTATGACAAGGTAACAAAGCAACGTAAAGAGCACTTTAAAAAAATTACAACACGCAACAATTAATTATAATCCTTCAGGTATGAAAAATAGACCTTAACTAAATGCGACCAAGTGAGAGCAGTGCGGTACATTTATTCCACATTAAGTTGCAACACGTCACCGACTCGGACTAACAGCAGGAAAAACATTAAAAAACTTTAACAAAGTAATGCCAATACATTTACAACACCGTCCCTGAACCACGTAAATTAACCTAATCATAACTTAAAACGGGAGGCAAAAAGGGAATTTTGAATACGAACTGTCAGAGAAAATTCCGGTGGAGTTAACTAGCAATTTAAACAATGTCATAAAAAGTTTTAAAAACACTCGGAAACATTGAACCCACTCGCGTGGCAAAGCAGTACGACCGTCTACACCAGAAAGTCACGTGACCATATCAAGGCTGGAGAAGCGTCGACGTGTTGGTGCCCAATGAACAGCGAGTACCAGCAGGCCTGTGCAGAAATTAACACAAACGACAGTAAGGCAAGGCTAGCTAGCGCGCATGCGTGGAGGGAGGGGTGGTCGAGACGGAGCAGAAGTAGGGGTACGGAGACCGGAAGCACGGTGGAATGGCGGCAAATTCAAAACTTGAGGAGCGCGCTGCGATCAGCGCACAGTCAATAAGTGTGATGGTGCCGTGGTGTGTTGCTGCCTACACTCAGGGAGCCAGTTAGTTTACTAAATTATTGTCTGTAGGGGTATAGTGTTTAAACTAGTTAAAATTAATTCTGTTTGCAGATATTATGGGAACGGACACTGAAATCAAACCATTGATAGATTACATAACCAGTTTGTCGTACAAAAAAAAATTAAGTGTAATTTAGTTAAGGTATTTTCATATGCTACGCAACTTTAACCTATTCACACCCAACGCACACAATTTTGTACATAAAAGTGTGCATGAAGGTTATTTTAGCACGTGCTCTAGACTGCAAGGCCCAACGCCCACCACGCTAATCTTCAATCAGTTTTTTTTTCAATCAGCAGAATTATTTTATTGTATTTTCACTTAATGAGTGGTTCCCTATCTACTGGATAATGAGTGGAATACACTTAGGTTTTATTAGCAGGCCAGTGCAATTCACTAGCAGTTGGCAGAAATCATTGTTTTATCAGTGAATGACAGCAATTAAAATGACAAGAAGAATTTTGCTTATTCAAGTGAAGCAGTTTGAAATGATCTGCAGTTAAATTAGCCGATTTCGAGCAAATTTTACTGTTCCAATTTTAGAGTGAACTAACTGATACTTAAATCGTACTACTGGACTATATTCCGGGGGGCAAGGGCAGGGAGTTACAAGAATAAATTGTTCTACTCCCCCCCCCCTCGACAAAAAACTTTGGGTCGTCTACAACATAGAATTTCTACGTCCGCAAAATTACATTATTGTCACATATTTTTGTGCCTTAATATATAGTGCAACTATACCAATTTTAATTGCAACAAAATTTATATACGTGCTGTAGCAGAAAATATTTGAAGTAATCCTGTTTACACATAAATAAAGAAAATGATCCCAAACAATATCATTTTTATCGTTTGAATTTTGAAGAACTTATAAAATTGTATAATCTCTCGAATACTCTTCTCCTTTTCCCGCTGAATTTCAACATTATTTGGAAAATTTCTTCTGCCATCTCTTCACTTCGAATTTGAACGTGTGCCCTCCTACTTGGAAACGTTCCAACGCCACTGCCTATGATATGAATAGTTAATTTTACTCTATACGAGCACAAAACCAACAGTTCTTTGACTTTTATTCTGTAACAAATACTACGTTGACTTAAGATATTCTCCTTGCTGGCCCATGAATTGGGTTGCAGATATATGGTATAACACACGTGATTCAAAAACGATTGTGCATTTTGTAATGACGTTTCACCGAGAAAAGCTTCTAACAAACATTTCGTGCCCTAAGACCACTTTCAAATTCTCATTTCTACCACAGAGGTTATTTTTAAAAACGTGAAATGGCGTAAACGGATGTTTTCAGAACCATTTTCAGCTGCCTAATTCTCTGAACACTAATTTTAAATTTGTCCTTAGACACAAGCATTATTTTATCTTTGTTAGCGTGAAACAAAGTAATAGAGCCACCGCTTGAATTCACATTCAGGCGAGTCGCCAACGGGAAGACGGCGTGCCAGGTGAGCGCCTTGCACGTAGAGGCGACGAAGCATTTGGCGAGTGAGGGAAGTCAACCTTAGAGCTCGTGCGTTTCGAGGCCTCAGACGCGCAGTACAGCTGCAGCCTACAGGCGGAACCACACATCAATCATTTACCTATTTCTCATTTGCTGAAAGCTCCCTGAAAGCTAATCTAACCCATTAACATTCTATCTAGAGTATACTCATCGGAGTTTTACCTGTTGCAGAGCAGGTAACATCATGGTCGGTGTTGTACAGGTCCAGAATGTGGCTCCAACATGGACATTGCCTTTCCGCAGGCCATGCTAGTGCTTGCTGCTGACGTACCAGCTGCTTTCTAATTGGTTGTTTCTCGTGCAACGGAACTACTGCAATCCTTCCCACAGGTCCCAGAATGTCAGCTACTATAGGACATTTCTAAAGAACTCTCACACAAAAAATATGTCTCCTTTTGCAACACTATACAGGAAAAATTAATATGTTCCTTAAGGGCTTAATGCTGGAGAGAAAGAACTAATTATTTAAGTCGTAAAGGACGAGCTTCGAATATGCCACCGCAAGTCGGAAAAGTGTTGGCGACAGCGTATAGCAGTTGNCGTAAAGGACGAGCTTCGAATATGCCACCGCAAGTCGGAAAAGTGTTGGCGACAGCGTATAGCAGTTGTAATGACAACCAAGTTGTGCAAGTCGAGCTGTAGTTACTGCAGAGGGCAGTTCTGTCCTTTGTGTTTGCCACCGCAAGTCGGAC